>APFE030915467.1:0-25213 GCA_000404065.3 Pinus taeda | reverse complement strand
AGACAACACAAGGGGAGTCAGAGAGAGAGAGAGAGAGAGAGAGAGAGAGAGAGAGAGAGAGAGAGAGAGAAATAAAGATGAAGCGAGAGAGGATAGGGATGGGGGGGGGCGAGACTAATAAAAGTCTCCTTGTATGTTGTGGTACTAGACCTCAATGAGGCAGGGTAGGCATACTCATACTCACCGAGATAACTTAGTACAAAAATAATGGTTCACCCATAAACATAAAACTAAGTAATGAAGTACATGCTGAATGGTACATGACATGCTCACATAATAGAGTCTGAAAATAATACAACGTGTCCCATATACATAATTCACATAGAGAAACATGTGCTAGGACTAAATACAATAATATCTGAGTGCATGAGATACAAAGGCCCTTCCCTAAAAATGGGTGGGAGGGTAGGTAAAACAACCGAAGAAGCCCTGCTAAACAGGGAAGGGCTCTACAAAACTGAATGGATCATTTGAAGGAGACGTGCACGCTATGAACATTGCGATTGGTAGGAACCAAACCCATCAAATCTACGAAATTGCATTTGAGGCTGTAGCATAATAGGAATGCATCTGGGAATGTGGGGGGCTACCTGAAGGACCACCCTCTAATGAGGTCTGAAACATCTCACACATAGCTAGGAATCACTAGTACAATATGTTGCATCACTGGACCATCAAGTGTATGAATCACAAGCATGAAACAAGTAGTCAAAGGGAAATAATGAGACCCTCTACTTGATCAGAGGCACCAAAAAATAATGGAAGCTGGAACCAAGATACACGCCCTCTAGTCTATTTTTCTGGAATAAATAAGCTGATGTAGACAAAATAGGGCCCACGATAGATGAGGCAATGAGGATCCTCAACTAAGGCACGAGGGAAAATAGTAATGTCATTGATGGAATGATACCAGGGATAATGGGAAAAGTGGTACTGAGGGACAAACATATGACTTCCCTTGTCAAAGCATAAAGTGCATGGTTGACCTGGCATCAACTGACTCAACTCCAGATGGCCTGGGGACAGTATGACTGGAGACAAAAAATGGGAAAGACAGGATGAACGGTATGAAAATATGGATGGAATACTATGACTTGATATAATGGGACATGAAACAAACTCCATGGATGTAAGGGTGACAAATTGTTGATGCTCTAAACAAGGGTGACTCAATGACACAACCACACAGAATAGGCCTAGGTGGACCATGAAAGCATGAATAAATGATGGTTACTCATGACGAAAATTGACACGTGAGAAGTCAAGTACCAAGGGAAGGTGGTCCCCAAAGTACAAGTGTAGTATATGAATAAATTTGATTTTGAGAGGCAACGAAGTGACCCTTCTTGGAAAAATGGCTTCCTGGTGAAGTGTCAAATCATCAAAAATTGAGGAAGACCCATTATAGAGCTCGATGAGAGCTTTCCAATGGTGCTGATAGTTTGTCAAATTGAGCTATGGTTTGGTAGAAATGTGAAGATATAAAAACTCTGGGTTTTCCTATAAAAAGGGCGTTTTCCCTCCAATTTGAGAGGAGGAGAAGGCCCTAAATCTTATGGATATCGTAACGGACAAACCGACCATCGAAATCAATATCTGCAGATTTCAAGCAAGTGGCCTTACTTGTCTAAATATGGCCTTAATTCTTCTTGGAACGATGCTTCTTGGTGAATAATTAAGGGAAAAGGAAAACGAGAATGAACTACTAGAGAAGGTCTAGAATCATCCTCACCCACTATCTAAAACATGGGGACTATGTGGTAAAGAGTAGAATATTTGAAGATATGGTATCAAATGTCTACGATATGTGATGTGCATATGGCTCGTTGGGGAGGCTGGCAAGAGAAACTATCCAAGGAATGGGAGGATAATCGACCATACCCAAATCTAGTGGGATCTAGGCCAAGACTTATGTTAATCATTTGAGAAGATGGCCAGGGGAAAACCATCATGCCCCCAAGCATGGGATACTGCTCACAAGTAGATGTGATGGAGGGGATTGATCTGGTATGCATAGGTGGGAATGATGCCCCCTACTAGGAGGAGTTTGTGGCATGCCATTGTGTTCCGAGTGCTCGAAAAAGGGGTTCAAGCTTCTCGGCCCAACTTGGCACAAGATCCTCCAAAGGAGATGTAGGGGCCTATGTTCCCCCTAGTATGCTATGGGCGTATTGGATGTATTTAGAGCTATGGGCTCCAAACACTTATATGTTTTATGTGATACATAATATGACTATGCATTTTTATATGACGATGATGGTTCACCATGTGTCATGGTTGCCTTCTATGGTATACATGTGATAAATGCCAATCTAGAATATTATTTGCAATGGTATCTACATAGTTATTTTGGGCTTTAGGAATATGACTGAAAGTAATGGTTTCAAAATCACGTACCAACATATTAACTCGTAGATGTTTTCTAAATAGAACTTGGTTATGCACATGATACACACCATTCAATTGCATGACAAATAGCAAGGAATCTAAATGAACATGAAGATGAAGGATGCGATGAGAAAGGGAATCAACTAACAAACCTATCACTGCATCATATATATTCAGCCTGGTTATTGGTGACAAATCTAATGCACACGCCGTTCAATAGGACTAACGCATGTAAGGGGGTAAAAATGACCCAGGCTGCCGAGGCTAGATTCTTGGAGAAGCGACTTGCACCATCGGCATGACTGATATACGGTGTGGATGATGGATCCATTTGAAAGGTGCAAAAGAAAACAGATGAGATGATGCAACCTACCTAATATTCATGATAGAAATACTGACAGACAAATCAAAGGGATATGTTATGATAAAAATTTCTTGAGGTAGAGTGCATTGGGAGAATTAGGAAGGAAGTGGCCTTCAGAATCATCCAAAAAATATGCCCCCTTGCCTAAGTGCAAGGGTAATCAGTGGTAGACATAGCTTCCATGATGTCCTCATTAGACTGGAAGATGGACGGATGGGAGGAATACTAACTACATGATGTAGTGGAATTACCTGGTGTATTAACATGAGAAATGAGGTACACATACTCATCATCTTGAATGGTAGATGAAGAGCTAGTACATGGAGGATCTACAAATGTTGAGACCTGGGATTCTGTCGAAAGAGGTTCGATAGGAGCACGCGCAGAAACCTTAGAAAGGTTTGTCTGTGAGGAACTCAAGGATGACGATAGGTAAAGGATATGGCCTATGGTGTCTGTCATCTCGACATTGGGGGGAGGGATCACAATGGTGGGACTAGAGCCCCCCTATTCTGGTTGACTAGGGGTACTAGAATCCACGGGTAGAGGAGTAGGTGTTCCACTACGAGTGGACTCATATTCGTGAAGTGCTACAAGGAAATTGTGAAATTCAGCGAGACCAAGGCAATAATGGGAATAGTGACCATGATGATCACACAGGGTACAAGGGTGATTTGTGTGCAACATTATGAGTTTCTTGAGTGGACCTGATAAGTTAACATGGACTTCAGGGATATTTGACTCAAGGAACGTTTCATGTACTAAAGGTTTGAGTTGAGGAAGTTCGAGACAATTATTGGTGGCATACCCAACAACTTTACACAAAGCGCACAGAGGTGACGAATTTGGGGCCTTAGGGGCTGGAGGAGCTTGGGGAGCCTTGTCTTTCGGTTCTTTCCTTTTAGCTTTTCTGCCCTGTCCATATGCTTGTGCAAAAGGAGTGGGTCCCTGTTGGGGTTGTGATGGAATTGACGCAGCGGTAGGGGCCGTAGGGACAAGTTAAACTGAGGTCAAAGCATGATAAGGTCTTAGCTAACCAAGTGGAATGCTTGCAGGGGGATCGATGTACCATACTGGGATCCCAAAAGTCATGTTAGGAAGGACCAATAAAGCCATGATAGGGAAAAAAATACTCTTAGAGGGGGGAATAAGAAAGGTATTTGACCTGCAGGGTAACGTCCCAACGGAATAGCTCTTGGATGGTTGAGACCTATAGGAACAGTTCCTGGTGGATGCATAAGAGAGGCACCCACAAAAGGAAGAGGTCGGCAGTGGATCTAGAGGGCTCAGCTAGGATGACAACAATAGGGTGTTGAGGAGCTGGTTGTTCATCAGATGTACCAAACGTCTTAAGGGCATCCCATGATGCTTGTAACATGAAAACACTCATAAATTTAGGCTCTGATATGGGAGGGGGAGGACTAGAGAAAGAACCCAACAATGAGGAATCTTTGTAGACTTCGGGTGAAACATTGGTGAGCGGGGTTGAAGACTTGTAATCTGACATTGATGAGATAATGGACTCGAGGGAGGTCATGGATGCCGGTTCGTAGTAAGTCAACTGATCGATGGTAACGATATTCCCTTCACGGGGGAAGCACATCTTGCAGAACACCTCAGATGCGATGGCTGACATGGCATATGTGTAACTATGACCTAAGAGAATGTTGTAATCCAAAGGGGCATCAATAACCTCAATGTCGACATGAACAGTCTTGCCCGCAAGGGTCACTAGACAATTGTGGTACATGCCAAGAGGCTGGGAGGAGTGTTCATCCCAAGCACACAAAGTGATGGTGGAGGGGGACAACTCAGGTGACCTAATTTGTTTCCAAATGGTATTGGACATCACACAGGTGGATGCACCTTCGTCAATAATGCATCAGGAGATGATGGCATTATAGACTCATACTAGTATGTGGAAAGCAAGAAATGAAGGTAATGGGGGATGTTCTGATGTATCAACAGGGAAGACAATAAACGGTTGTGAGAAGGATCTACCCTGCCCAAGGAAGTTAATAGAGCTTTCTTTTGAGATGGGCACGACTAGAGGACTTCTAGCATCGGCATGGCAGCAGGTGATTGTGCCAAGTCGACTATTATACTGTATGTATGGGAAACTCGGTTAGAAGTCACATTACAACATAATGGTCCCTTTGGGACCTTGGAAATTGCCTCAACCTAAAGGACCATTTGGTGTAGTAAGAGGCTTAGAAGATTCTTCGGTTTTGGACTCAGTGGCTGACGAAGTCGATGGCTTGTCATATTGACACGAACGAGTTTGCAGGTTGATATTGAAGGGATTAACCTCATCAGAATTCATCATAAGGATCTGGTAGTCACCAGGACTAGAAGGTTGGTGGGGATAGGCTCCTTCACCTGGCTGAGGGTGAGCAACTACAAATCCTTGCTGAGGGAAAGGATTTGTAAGAACTACTGGTTGAGATGGCGTAGGGTTCTGAGGCGATTGTTCACCTCTAGAAGCTTCTTGATCTTCCCACACTTGGCGCATCTGGGGTAAGAGAGGACACTCATGTGTATAATGGCAATGTACACCACAACATGCATAAGGATTATTCGTACGAATAGCCTTGTTCTGCTTAGGATGGTTTCCCTATTGCTAGTTGTTGGTGTTAGGCTAGTTCCCCTGGGGTTCACTAGGTTGATTACCTTGATTACCTTGGTTACCCTTGTTACTTTTCCCCTTATTACTTTTCTTCAAATTTTGGGGATTGGTAGCACTCTACTATGCAAACACTTGATCCTAAGGGGGTGGTGGCTACTAGGGCTAAGAATGTGTGGGAGGCTGGGATGCTAATGCTTGAGGGGCTGGAGCACTTGATTATGCATAAGGAGGCGAAACAGTTTGGTAGACAAGTTGGGGCCCTGAAAACATGTTGCTAGTAGGAGGGGCATGAGTGTTAGAGGAACAGGTGCCCCCCTATGGATAGCCATAACTTTGTTGAGTATATGGTGAAGGGTGTGAAAGGGTTCCAATGATACTGTCAATGACATGAGATGCCCCCAGTGCATAGGCACCTCGAGGACGGGGGAGGTGTTAGGTCCCTATACTACTAGTGTAACCCCTTATTGTTATTAGTAAAACCCCCTTATTATATTATTGTGCCTATGTAGTCCCTATATTGTTATTATTGTGCCACATAGAAGCCCACTATTGTTATTATTGTGCTCTTACATTATTATTTTTATGTTGGCTCTCATTATATTATGACCCCTTAGACTCCTACATATAGAAAGGAGGTCTTTTCATTTGTATCATCCAAGAATTATTCATTTGTGTAATGTAAAGGAGGTTTCCCCCTCGAAGAGGCTGATTTCTAAGGTGTTTAGCTATCTTTTCTATATTTTTGTGAGTAGGTTTCCTAAGAAGAGGTCTAGATTGACAGTATAGACATAATTGGACTGCGCATAAATTAGGTCATATCTTAGAGAGGTTTGTAGAGCTTTTTCCTCGATCTGAGGAAAATGGGACGCGCCATCTTTTCCAATGGGTGCTAAAAGGCTCCTAAGAAACCAATCTAGATAGACAATGTTTGAAGGGTGGGGCACGACATGTGCTCCTCCTTCTACGCCATTCTTGAACCTGGTCGGAAAGGTGAGTGGTGGAGGATTGACGAAATCAGGTCAATAGCTCTGTACAAGTGCCATACGGGAGAGGTCACCGGAAATATGAGAGGAACGCTTTAGCAAGCATCACAAAAATGGAACGAGATGTGGTGGGCTAGTTTACATACCATTTTGCAGTGTCTCTAGCGAGCGTACGTTGGAAGAGCCGAAGACGAATGGAGTTGGATGAACACCACATGTGGAAGGAGCGAACATGTTTGGTAGGATCCTCTCCAGCATTAACCTCAAACTTTGGGATGTCTGAGGGAAGCTTAGTTAGCGCAGAAGGCCAACCAACATTGTGGTGTATGGGTTTGTGGCTAAAATCCGGTATACTTGACCCAACCATAAAAGGGAGCATGGGGGCTACCAGAATGGTTCCTAAGATTGTTCCTCTTGATGTGACTACTAGGATAGGACTGGAGCCAACATCAGGTTGGGTTCCTGCACCAGCTGTGGGTTCAAACATGGTGACGATATGCGGTGAAGGAGGCTCGGAATCAGATGAGGAATCAAATGAACCAGGAGAAGAGCAGGTATGGGGACTCGAAGGTATATGAACTCGAACCTGATAGGGAGGGGTAATATGCCCAAGAGGAAACCGGGGGTGAAAGCCTAATAGTCTCTGCAAAAAACACCTTGGTGGTGCAATGGTGGTAAGGCACACGTGACACAAAAATAGTGAAGGGAGATCAACAATATGCCTTTGTCGGGATGAGGGGAGATAAATTTATTATGTTAAGTCTTAGCTTGGTGGTGTAAACCAAGCACCCTTTGGTTAAGGTGTACTTGTGTGTGAAAGTGTGTTTATTGATTAAGCCCAGATCATTTTTGTAAAAAGAAAAAAGCTTGCTGAAAATAAATTGAAATTAATGATAGAAATGGAACAACAAAACAATTAACTAAACCCCACCCAAACTAGGTTTGAAAACACTATGTTGATTGGTGGCGAAATCAACTGAAAAACACCCTAATAAGGTCAAAAGATCTAATTGTCAGTGTGACTGAGATCAAATGACACTATGCTGCTGGAAAGTGGTGCACCTGTAGCAAAAAACCAGAGAGGAAGATCATTGCAAAGAGATAGGGAGATGGGTGAACATCTAGGGAAACCGATGGGACCCTTAGGAAAATGACCAAACAAGGTTTAATATGAAACTATGTATGGACACAACCTATATTTGAAGATATGAAACAGAAGGGTACAGATCTGGAAAATATGACTGAAAGTGATGTAGGAACTCAAACTACTCACTCAGCTAAACTCCTCCTATAAAGGTGGAAGCCTACTAGAAGACCTAGGGGGTTAAATTTCACTTCGACGAGTAAATAAGAGTATATCAAGGCCTAAGAGAGATTAGACAAAGGTTAAACAACCTAGTAGACAACTCTCGGCAAAACCTAGAAACATATCTGATAAAAACCAAGAAACCCTAAAATCGTAGGTACTAACCTGTTTTCAGGTGAGATCGCACTTTTTAGGTTGAAAGGTGCGCTCTGGACTCCAGATCACACTTTTTGGGCTAAAAAGTGTGATTTCTACTCCCTGATTCCCGATTGACAAATCTTGAAAAAAAGTATCGTCTCTATCATGGATGGTTCCTGTGACCGGCGAAAAAGACCAGAAAGCTTGCGGAAGTTAGAAATTTAACAGATCTAGGTTTAAAAACCTAGGAAACATTAAGATACTGAAAAAAGAAGAAACCCTAGGCTGAAAAATGAAGGTCACCCAGGTTTCTGGATTTGAAGTATAAACCCAGCGGAGTTGCCAATTTTGTTGTAGTGTTTTCTTCTCAAAGATGTACGAAAAGAACCCACTTAAGATTGTGGATGACAAACAATCTCAACAATATAAACGGCTACTAAATATTGTAGATCTGCAACAACTAATAGAAACAAAACCTGCTAAAGCCCTGATCTATGATCATAGTTAAACAAAAAAATAAACATTAATAACTCCAATCATCCAATGGAAACCAGATATACAAAGAATAGTTTTTATTATAAAACCTGTGAAGGGAACAAATAAATGTTACCAATCCCCCTCTATGGGATGGGTTCTTGACTATCCTCAAATTCTTCAGCTTTTCGATAGAGTCCCTCTCCTCTATAATGTGTAAACCCAACAAATATAATGTTTGAGCTCAATGGGAACTCAAATGGAAGAAAAATGGTGGTGGACAATGAAAATAATTAGAGTTACAACAGTGAGTGAACAATGAAAATAATCAAAAGCGAATAGTGGATGGAAAACCCTTCTATTTATAATAAAATATTGAGTTATCATCAAATAATGAGCAATAATAAAATATTATTAATCCCATTCTTGGAATAACCACTTGGAATATTTTATTATATTTGGTTAGGAGGGAAAAAGTATTTAAACTTTATTTAGAAATAATAAATAAATAAATGATTTATTTATCATCTCAAGGAATTAGTTAAGGAATAATAAACAAATAAGGATTTATTCAATTATTCCTAAGGGATTCAGTCAAATTTGACAAAGAATAATAATTAATTATTCTTAAAGAACAATAAGATAATTAATGATTTATCTATTTATTTTTCATGATTGGGTCAAATATGCCAAGGAATAATAATTGAACAATGGTTTAATTAATTATTCCTAGAAGAAAATCAAATAAATAGTGATTTATTTAATTATTCTTCATGGGTTTAACTATAAATTACTTAACAAAGGTGGTTTATTAAGTATTTTCTCACAATGAAAGCAAATTTACTATGGTAAAATTGGCTTTACATGGAGTACTTCGATCCATCTAGTAAATTAGGCTAGATTATCAATTTTTTGGTGATAACATTTTCCATGCCTTACGGCCTAGTTTCCTTGATGTGTTTTCCAAAGCCAGCATAAGATTTTGTCCCTTTCCTACAATTCATATATTTATAACCATCATATCTACAACACACCATTCCAGAGCATTTAAAGCTCAATCACCAGCCTTCAATGGTTGTTCAAACTGTCTAGTTTTATTCCTGCATCAAGTATGATGAATTTCCAATCAATTTACCTCCCTCAATCCCTTTTGGAATCCATGTCCCTTACTCAACCCTCCCTTTTTTTAAAACTAGAAACGTACTTACAATCATGTATTAACATGGAAGAATCTAACCATCAACAACTTGGGCTATTACAGACCTCTCCCCCTCAAGGGAGCACAGTCCTCGATTTTCTTTGTCCTTATATACAAAGATGAAAAACATTCTCAAATAGAATTACAAAATAAAAATCACATACTGTCTATGGAACTGATTGCCTTAATCGGAAAACAAAAAAGGATAAGATGTCTTCATGGCATCAAACATTTCCCAAGTGGCCTCCTCGGGACCAAAGTGCTTCCATTTCACCTTGACTTACTCTATGGCTCGATTGTGGAGCATGATACTCCTTTGGTCTAGAATGCATATTGGTTCTGGTTGGAACTCGCCCTCTGGTTCCACCTGTAGCATAGACCAATATATTACATGATTTGAATCCTTCACATACCTTTTAAGCAAAGAAACTCGAAAAACATCATGAACTCTAATTGTAGGAGGTAGGGCCAACCTATAGGTCACTAACCCAATCCTCTCAAGGATCTCAAAAGGCCCACTATACTGTGGTGCCAACTTGGTGCAATTCCTAATTCTTAAGGAACTCATATTTGGTTTGTTCCTTAAATATACATGTTCCCCAACTTGAAATTCCTTATGCACCTATGCTAATCAACATAAATCTTTTTCCTATCCTATTCCACCTTTAAGTTCTTTCAGATGCTTTGAATATTCTGCTCCATTTCCTTGAGCATATCAGGCCCAATAAGGACCTTGTTCACTAGATCACTCCAATTGATAGGAGTATTATAACTCCTTTCATACAAAGCCTCGAATGGACTCATCTTGATGGACTCCTGATACCCATTATTGTAATCAAACTCCACCAATGGAAGGTATTCCTCCCACTTCTTGTCTTGATGCATTACTGTTTAGGGACAAAAGGTCCCCTAGGGTCTTGGGTCAATACCCTAGCAGAGCAGGGGTTATCTACAAAGAAAAACAAGCATTCCATACAGCCGTGATACTAATATATACAAACTATGCGAAGAGAGGTGCACCTGGGGGTCCTTCATTTGGGTAGATCCAGCTAGGGTCCAAACCCTCTCGGAGTTCCTTTCGATCCTTCAACCTGCAAGGCAATCAATTCAAGGAAGAATAGCAGTACATGGACCAAGCATCATAAGAAAATCAATTTCATAGCATATTGAAATGTAGTTAGTTATACAATTGAAACAACCATTCATATGTAAATCATAACATTGATCTCATAAGCGTGAAGAAGATTAATATCAGGAACAAAACAAGTGTTTCTTTTATTATATATAACTAAAATACAATAAGGAATGATTTCACCTAAGTCTTCCTTTCGCAGGCTCCAAGCAGAACTTTCCTCTGGATTCGTCCAGTCTCAAGCCTTCAACAAACTCCTTTCATGGCTCACTCAAGGATATCTCAACCAATGGAGAGACATCATAACTCAAGGAAATAAGGGTTTCCTGTAATGGGGGAAGTGCTGGAAGCACAAGGATCTTCAGACCCGATCAAGGATAATCTCAACAGAGTGATTTTTCTCTCTATTCTTTCCTCCTTAAGCCTTCCCATTGAAGCCTTTTTATACTTCTCCCAAAGTAGTTTTTTAGTTGGGAATTCATTGGGATTAGTTGGGCCATGGGTACTAATAGGTAATCAACAGGTAAAACCCATGATCTCTGCCTGAAACTAAGGAGATTTTTTTTTTTTAAGTGTTTTAAGACAAATATGCAGGTTGGTATACACAGACCCGCATACACATGCGTTTAGCTCAGGGCAATGTCACGTATAGGGAGTAAAACACTGTTTTTTAAGTATTTGGACTAGATCTGGAAGGAGGGGTTGCCCTAGGTCATGAGTGTAGCATCACAAACATCAAAAGTGAGATTTGGAGCTATAACAGATGCCCCCAATATATGAGGTCAGAAGGGGTACATGATGGCCGAAATGTATGAAGTAAGTGCATGGAAAGGAAACCTGTCAAAAACTGAGAAGGACTTCACCAGAGTTCAGTGTGCCAAGCCACAAAAGGAGATTAGAAAGAAACATTGTCTAAGGTGGGCATACCCATGCTCAGAGAAATTAAAGCATGTCCGCATATCAAGTACAAGCGGATCCACTAAGTATACAAGTATAAAAGACTGGAAAATACATAATGGATCATCTGATCATGATCGAACAAATACATGTCTGAATATCACATATAAGAATGTCAATGATGCTGAAGGATGAAGCAGATCACTGATATCCAAGACTGATCCCAAAAGTACCAAATGAACATGATGGAGTAAGATGGTATTACACTGCAAACTCAGGTTCCAGCATATAGAATGTCGCCATGAATGATTGCAACATATAAGGTGGAGTGGTATCAACTAACAGCAACAGGAGCAACTTTCAAGTGAACCAATGAATGCTGATGCAACTTGAGGTCTTCACCGAACACCGTGGTACATTTCTACACCATGGGAATAAATGATCTGAAGTCAACCATGTGAGAAATCGTTTGATTACCGGTCATTGATGTATACCATAACAAATGTGATATCACTCACCGATAATGATAATGAGCGTCAAGGTATCCAGTACAATCTAACAAGTGTGAATAGATGAGTTGGAGTCGAACACTTGTAAGAATCTATCAATTAGGAGACAATGATGGTTTCCCACTGTCGATAGCAAAGGATCTGCCACTAATGACTGTAAACCCCAAGGTACTAACAAATGGACTCTAGATCTTTGCCCCAGAGCAATGAGTCGTAGTCAATAAGGAAATATTCGCTAGAAGGAAGGCATTAAGGCATCCTTCATCAATCTAGCATGAGTGTAACCTGTAGGCCAATAATGTGGAAGGAATCAGACGAAAAAGATGTAGTAACCTGACTGAAGCACATTTTCGGCGTACACAAGATGTGGTTAGCGCACGATAGAAACCCTCTAAACCAACCAATATTTAAAGCTGACACAAAGGCGAGGTATCCACCAATAGGATCAAATGGAAACCAAGGTACTGCACGAATCCCAATGTGTGATAGTGTAAGTTGATGTCAAACACAAGGGAATCCACTCAGTCAAAGACCCATGATATTGATTGATGCTGAGCATAAGGTGACCTATCAATAATGAAAATAGCGCTAGGGTGTGGCTCTAGGCCTGTCCTCAGAGCAAGATGTCGTCGTCGATAAGGATAAGACCCGCCAGCAAGAAGTCAATGGAGAACTTCTCAAACTAGCATGAGTAAAAGACCAATATAACTGATGTGATGATAGAAAAAACACTGACAACTAGGGATGACCGACTGAAAAATGAGTCAAGAGACACCGCAGAGAGGCCGACTCAGGCTAACTTCCCTTGAACAAAAGCATGACCCAATGTGACTATATGGTAGCATATGATGACTCTATATAAGTTCGTCATGCAGGAGGCACGAACGAATCCTCCATATGATTGGAAGAGATAACCAATTGGGGGAGAACTGACTCAATAACAATGTTAAGGCATACCTAAGTCAAACTAAATCTTGCCCAAATGGAGGAGATTTTGTTTTGAGTGCTTTGTTCAAAGGTGACACGACAGACTTTAGCTACCAACAATAAGTGGAAATATTGTCCCGTTCCCGTTCTTTTTGGAATATATAATTTTTTTGTCTTTTTCTTCAAGCTAGAAAAATAATAAAAGAATGCCATAGTACAGTGGAAATAATGAGTTTCAGTGAAACAGATGATCTAGTTCCTAGGATTGGAACAATCTTATGCTCAATGCAGGGAGGTGAAAACTGGTCAAAGACACTCAAAGGTGTGTTCCTTACACGGGTCAAGGTGTGTTAAGTTGCAGAAGTCAAGGGAATGCAAGTTTGATTTTGCAATCGTCATGGTCAAAATTTGGCTTAAACACGAGTCCAAGTGAAGCCGGCTCAAGGCCAAAAGGTGCAAATGGTCAAAATGAAATGCAGTAGTACAACTCAACATGAAGGAGCCTCTAGGGTATATGGCCAGAACAAAGTGAAGAAGAAAAGAGGAATGAGTCTTCGGCACATAAGTCATGGTGGGACTAAAGAGGACTCCTGAGCCTAGGGACAAAACATCGGCATGAGTGCCAAGTGACAATAAGGTACTAACTAGGGCACCCATGATAAGGTAGGCTCTACCACACAAGTCATGATACTTCTAAGCAATAAGAAGGTTCCACCCCGTAACTTGGTGGGGTCGATCCTAAGGCCAAAATGGGAAAGGAAACTAATAAGTGCACAATGCAGGTGGAAAAACCTAACCTATATGCCAGTTTTGAGAACCAATACCTGTCAGAACGGACCAACCATAAAAATTTCCAAAGGAGAAATCTTCCAAGTTTTGTATACATAAATAGGAACACTAGACAAGAAGTTAATACATCCCACATATAAAATTCATATAAAATCTTGTGTTATAGAATACAAAACTTGAAAATGCGTACCTTATATATACAATATGGTATAGGGAACCACACAACCTTGCGGCTTACGCATAATAGTTCATCTAGACAAACCCCTTGCAGGGCTCAGGCCAAAGACTCCTTTGGTAGTCGAAACTCATGGCTTCAAAGAGTTCCTCTTGTGAAGGCAAATCAAGTTCTATAAAATCATGAGAACTACAAGGATCAAAAGAGGGAATTAAGGGGTCCCATGTCCCTATAGGAAGAATCTCTTAGTCAACTGCTAGGAGCAAGTCCCAAGAAGGAGAATCATAGGTCAAAGGATCCTTCTCAGAAGCGATTGAACATTGAGGATTCAATGCCACATAATTGACCCATGGCGGGGTAGAGTCTACTTGAACACTTGGAACAAACCAAGGGGTATTCTGCAGTAAAGTCGAATTAGAGTGGTAATTATCAGATGCAAGCTGATCAATAGTGACAATATTCCCATTATGAGGAAAGAATATTACTCGAAAGAGTGAAGACACCACAACATTCATAGCATAGATATAATCATGCCCAAGTAGCATATTAAAGTCTAAAGGGCTATCAACCACCATCATATTGATTAAGACAGTCTTCCCACCTAAAGTAATAGGCAATTGAGGAAGAACACCCATAGATTCACCAAGTCTTCTATCATAGGCTAACAATTGACTCTGAGCTGTCAACAACTCTGGGGAACCCAAAGTTTTCCAAGTTACAGAGGATATAATACTTGCAGAGGATCCTTCATCCACCATACATCGATAAATGTTTGTGGAATTAACTCTGACCTTTATTTGGAAAGGTGTAGTGGAAGGAGGACGAGGCTCGACAAGACTATCCCAATCAAAGGAAACACTCCTAGAACTTGGAAGAGGAACATTCGAAGAAACCAGAATGCCCCCTATACTAGAAGACTCTGTACTAGAAATCAAGTAGACTCTTTTGTTAGGCACTTCACCCCCCAAAAGAGGAGTGTAATCGGCCAGAGATTGCATTGGCTCTACCACATTATCAACCAATGGTTGATGGGATTGATGAGAAACCATATCAGATCTAGGAGTAGAAGAACTTTCAGACTCGGACGATATCCTTTGTACCTCTGGAATACCAGGGCATACATGATTAAGATGGTCTCCCTTGCATATCTTACAAGGGAACTTAGGTTTAAAAATTCTACACCCAGGTTTCTTATCAACCTCCATTCCGCCAACATGACTAGTAGTGGTTTGCAGAGAGTCCTAAACATGACTTGCAGATGATCCTAACTGTTTACTAGTATGACTTGCAGTGACTAGATTTATGCCCCCAGCATGACTTGCAACGGTTGAAGACTCATCTTCAACATGACTAGAAGAGGTTGATGATGAAGTGCTAGTATGACTTGCAGTGACTAGACTCATGCCCCCAGCATGACTCGCAGCGGCTGAAGGCTCATCTTCAAGATGACTAGTAGAGGTTGATGATGAATGGGTAGAATTCTTCTTCTTCTTTGACTTCCTTTTTCTCCTCTTTTTAGATTTCTTATTACAAGGAGGAGAAAAAGGAATCCCAGATTTCTCTTTGAAAGAAGATGAACAATTAGCACCCATGTGATGCCCCTAAAGTAAAGCATTCATTTGAGAAGCTTCAAGAACATCAGGAATATTCAGAGTGGACCATGGCCAAACGGGTAGTCCAACATTCAATCCAGGAATATTCAAAGTGGCCATCAAGGGAGTACCAACATTTCCAAAGAAAGGAAAAGCACAAGGATCTCCTTTTGGAAGGGTACCTTGGTTGGTTTCCATAGGAATAATGGCCATATCTAATTGATTCGCAGACCCTTCCCTTACGGGAATGTAGAAATGACTTTTTAAGGAAGATAGATACATAATCAAAACCTTTTCCCTTGAGGAGGCAACTCCACAACTTCCGAAAGAACGACCAAAAGCCTTTCAAGATCGGTAGAGTGGTAAGCCAGTCACTCAGAACACAAAGTCCAAATGTGACTAGACAAAAATACCTAAAGCCAACTATATACAAAGAGCAAAGAGCACTCACTAAAAATGTCCCTAAAAGAAATCAGCTAGTTAAACAAATTCCAAGTATTTCTACTCTGGGTGATGAGGACCGGACACCAAAATACAAGAAAGTGAAGTAGGGGCCTTCTGAAGATAGTCTGGGATAATGATGGCCTAGTCCTACTAGTGAAGGTAACAGAGGAAGTTATGCTGACGTCCTAACAATAGTCTGCGCCAGTGCAAGCCCCCAAGATTTGCAAGGGGGCCCTCTAATAGTACCATTGAGAGTGATACAACGCTAACCTCAGGTGCCATGGGATTCCCCTCCATAGCCACCTATGTAGATCCCTAGGAGAAGCAACTAAGGTTACTAACATGTGTCAGAAGCTAGGCATAACAGTCTTGAGGTAAGATCCAACAAGTAGGAGAGGGGGTATCTCTCTTCCTTACCTTCAAAAACCCTCGTGCTTAACTCCCAGATCCGGAGCTTTCCTGGTCTTCCTAACACTATTGGATTTTCACTCACTATTCAAAATCCTATGTTTGATAGTTTAAATGGCCTTGAAGAGTTTTCTCTCCACACGCCTAATCCAAGGCCCTAAAATATCCTAAAACTTGTTGGTGTGTCTAAATTGACAATTATAAAAAAGTTCTAGTGTATTTTAATTAGCGCTTGTTTTTAAATGGGCTATTCTTAAGTCAAGGGATAAGCGGAAATGAAACTTGTGGTGTTTTTGATGCAAAAGAAATTAATAAAAACCAAACTATATGCAAATGCACTCGTTTTGTTCTTCGATGAAACAAATTTCTACTAGGTTCTGAGGAACTTCTAAGAAAGCAATACAATTTTCTTTTCTTTTCTTTTACTCAAGCTTCACACTCACAAAAATTAACAAAACTATCGATGTCCTAAAATATGCACAAATTTATCCTAATGCAATGAGTACATGTTCATGCAAAACTTAAGACTACTCTAAATCAAAGAAATGAAAGCAACTTGCTTATCAATTCTAATTAGACACTTAAGATGTTTAGATAGAATATAAGTTGCTAATGCTCATTTTCGTCCAAACATTAAAAGAAAATTTCAAGACAAACAAAAATGCACTTTCATTCGCAAAAAGGAAACTAAATCAAAACAAGGCCAAAGAAAGCAAAAACCAAGTTTTCAAGAAGTTTTCTTCAAAAGAAAAAACCAAAAAACAACCTTTCAAAAGAGCTCTAAATAAGACTGAACCTTTATGATCAAAGAATAGGCAACAAAACACTTTGCAAGTTAACAACACAAAATGGGTGAAAATTCAACAAAAAGTGTGTTTCAAGATTCTCTTAACAATCAAAACGCAACAAAAAGAGCTTGGTGACAATGATTGCAAGATCAAGAAAGACAATTCTCAAAATCGTCACACAACAACTTTCAAAAAGCAAGAAAAGTAGATGGCCACAAAGATGCAATTTTGACACACAAAAAAAAGATCACCAAAAAAGGTTTGCCACAAAGATTGAGACCAATCTTTCTGCCCTGGAAGACCAGAACAACTAAGATTCCCAGAAATAAATCTTATGTGCTTAAACAAAAATGATGACGCTTGCAACAAAACAAAACAAGACCAACACTTTCCACAACCGGAGAGAGTTTGAAATCATGAACTTCTTGTAAAAATAAAGACTGACACAGAAAATTAACTATTCAAGAAAGACTCAGACTAGTAGACAGATCTCCAGAAACAAAAATATTTGAAAAATCTTGAAAATTTTAGGGTATACGTGACTGTGTCAATACACAGTTGTGTGTATACACTATTCAGTCCACAAAAACCTGCGTATACGCAGGTTCATATGGTGAAACTTGCGTACATACGCAACTGTAACCTAACCAAGATGCGTATATAAAAGATCACAAGAAAAAATAAAAAGGGGTCTGAAGAAATTGATCAAACTTATAGTTCAAGTTACTACAAGAACAAACTACTCAGTCACAACAAGTAAATAAATAGCTGAGCCCTGATTGGCTTGAATAAACCCAAACTAGGAACAACAATATTGTTGTCTGTAGTGGAGTCGCCAATTCTGTTTAGGGACAAAAGGTCCCCTAGGGTCTTGGGTCAATACCCTAGCAGAGTGGGGGTTATATACAAAGAAAAATAAGCATTCCATACAGACATGATACTAATATAAACAAACTATGTGAAGAGAGGTGCACTTGGGGGTCCTTCGTTTGGGTAGATCTAGCCAGGGTCCAAATCCTCTTGGAGTTCCTTTCGATCCTTCAACCTGCAAGGAAATCAATTCAAGGAAGCATAGTAGTACATGGACCAAGAATCATAAGAAAATAAAATTCATAGCATATTGAAAGGTAGTTAGTTATACAATTGAAACAACCATTCATATGTAAATCATAACATTGATCTCATAAGCGTGAAGAAGATTAACATCAGGAACAAGACAAGTGTTTCTTTTATTATAGATAACTAAAATACAGTAAGGAATGATTTCATCTGAGTCTTCCTTTCGTAGGATCCAAGCGGAACTGTCCTCTGGATTTGTCCAATCTCAAGCCTTCAACAAACTCCTTTCATGTCTCAGTCAAGGATATTTCAACCAATGGAGAGACATCATAACTCAAAGAAACAAGGGTTTCCTGTAATGGGGGAAGTGCCAGAAGCACAAGGATCTTCAGACTTGATCAAGGATAATCTCAGCAGAGTGATTTTTCTCTCTATTCTCTCCTCCTTAAGCCTTCCCATTGAAGCCTTTTTATACTTCTCCCAAAGTAGTTTTTTAGTTGGGAATTCATTGGGAACAGTTGGGCCACAGGCACTAATAGGTAATCAACAACTAAAACCTGTGATCTCCGCCTGAAATTAAGGAGATTTAATTTTTTTAAGTGTTTTAAGACATATACTCAGGTTGGGTATATACAGACCCACATTGTTTGGTCAATTTAGTATGTCCTAAATTGCTATTTAAAATGTCAATCCAGGATTCGTAAACTGATGAAGTGAAGTGCACTGTATGTGCAAGATAACCGTTTTCTTAGCCTTTTATCGTTTTTGAGTTTTTTTTTTTAGTTTGTTTTTGGGTTTATCTTATGTGGATTCTCTAGTGTGAGATGGCGAAATTGAAAGTTAAGTATTGATGGTAATGGTGATTTCTACAATGATTTTCCAAGCTTAAAAGTTCTCAAAAAGAAGGTTTCCAAACTGACTGTAATGAAATCAATTCTCAAAAGGAAGTAAATGTACCAAAACAGTGAACTAGTGACAATGGCCCAGTATCCTTACTGCTGTATGAAAAAGAAAATAAAAACTGAACTTAAAGCAACTCAAAGACTGAAAGCAAAGCAAACTAAATCACACTACTTCAACCCATATTCTAACCCTTCACCTTTCGACTCGCTCCGGTTATAGGAAGTAATCATAAACACGCTGAGTAATATGATATCTAAATTGCAGGAAATTAAATTGCATAAAAGGAAACTAAGATTTAACTACTCATTCATATTTCAACTCTTGAAAATAACATAAGTAATTCAATCTCTAACTTGCAGGAAAGCGAACTAAATCATACTACAACAAGTAATATTCTAATTCCTCACTAATTGAGTCGCTTGGCTATAGAAAGGAAATCATAAACAGGTAAGTAATATGATGTCTAAATGGCAGAAAAGTAAATAAGCAAAACAAAACTTGAAAGAAATGACAATGCTGGAATTAAACTCAGTAAATGAAAATCAGCAGAAAGGACAAGATGTTCTCATGTCAGTAGTTATCAAAAATGTGTAAATTTGCCCGGGCTGCCTACAAAAACCTGTAAAAGAAGCACTGATCAGCTAACAGTGATGAAAAAAAACATAAAGGAAATATGGACAGCAATGAACATCAGAACAGCGCAATATATATACAAGCAATGATTATAAAAACAGTAAATGAAAGCAAGTAAGAAACTATACAAAGCTTTGGTGTACAGGGGCCCTCTGTAACCTTGGCCAGTCAATTACTTAGTCACAAATCGAATTCAGGAATGCTGTCTTCTCATATATTAAAGTGCAGTAATAAAACAAAGTAAAGTATAGTACAGTGGGCTGATAACAATAGTCAAAATTACATCTCAAAAACTAGCTATCCAACGTGTATCAACGCGTTATTTATAAGTGAAAATGCTGCAACTAATTCCTAGATTTTATGCTGCCAAGAGACACGTAAATCTCCACCGCCTGAGATCTAGCGTTATGGTCATTACGACAGTTGAATCCATGGAGTGGTGGCTGCTCAATTCAGTTCACGGGCTGATCTACAGTTGTGCCAGTACCTCCGGAAACTAAGGATTGTGCCACACAAACCTTCACGTGGGCAAAACAGAGCCATGCCACCACAAAACTCCTCATTTGGCCCTTCCTTTGACCGTCATTGACCATGACCGTTTATGAGTGATTTAGCTAAACTGAGGGGACACACTCCATGTACACGTCACTGGCAGCTTGCCCATGTGGCCGATTTCTCCATTGGACACCTGTAACATAGCCTTTAACAAAATGGCTGCGGAAACTTGGGCTGGCTGCGGAAAGTGACAAGTTTCCGCAGCTGTTTGAACAAAAATCTAAATCAAACAACAACCATAAACATAGTTAGGAAACCATTTCATAATCCCTTTTTAGGCTAATATGCAATGATTTGACAGCTTGGTGGATGAAGTAAATGGAAAAAGAAGGCTGAAAGGGTATATAGGGAAGTGCAGGTTTGGGACTCAACATACCCCCACTGTGAAGGTGTTGCATGTCCTCATGCAACCAAAATTTAGTCATTCCCCTCTAATCCATATGTTCTGATGCTTCTGCTAGGACATCTAGCCCTATTTTCTTCTTCTTTGGTGCTACCACCATCCTTGGTTTCCTTATTAGACATCTGAATTTGAGATTGATCAAAGCTCTGCTCAACTTTTTGCACTTTTTCTTCAGTTTCTTGTTTTTCTTTTGCCATAGTCCCAAATGGAGCATAGTGTTATCATGAATAATTTTATCTACTTTGCTATGCTCCTTGAGTGCTTCATTTTCCTACTTGATATGCCTGTTTAGGACCTCTAATTCAAATACCTCCTGTTTTAAGGACTGAACTTGTGCATCCAGTGGCAGAGTGGTACTCGGACCTGTAGTTGATTTTTCTAATGATTCCAAGTAGTCATATACCTTATGTTGATTGGGATCTACTTCAGAAATCTTTCTTGGACTGAGTTCAAAATCTGGTGGAGGAGGAGGACTGCTCTCTAGCTCTGGCCGAGAAGGGCTTTCATCATGTGGAGGACTAGTTTCAATGCTTAGCTGAGGACGAGGTGGACTACGGCCAGCTGGAGTTTTCTCAGGTGTCTCTCCACCCAAGTCGATAAAGTGGGGCCGTTTTATTTGTGTTTTACTCACCTTTCCTCTTAGCCTGGTGCTTCTCCTTAAGTATGGTGGATTAGTACTCTTTTCTTGTATACTATGTTTCCCTTTTTCCTTTTTCTTTGCTATAGCAGCCTGAAGATGTACTAATCTTTCTGACAATGGTTGATAATCCTCCTCTATGGATGGCTCAGGTGATTGGTAGACTTCTTGGATGGTCCTTTTGCCTTTCTCTTTCCTCTGTTTCTTGTCTTTAGTTCTGTTTTCTTCTTCTTTTTGACCAACTTCTTGAGTTTCTGTAGTAGGGGAGTCTTGGACTATGGTGCTCTTTTCTCTTCTCCTACTTTTTCTTGGTGTCTTTGGTGTACTACTTCTAGAGGCCTCAGATGGCTCTTGGAAGTAGTTTCTTATCAAGAATTGTTCCGAGGTATCTTTGTTTTTCTTTAGTTGGTCCTCAATGAGAATTTTTATAAGTCCATGATGATATAGATGAGGTTCTATATTGCCTATGTGTTTTTGGATAGTAATACTCATCTTCTTCAAAATCAACAGTAAGAAATAAGGCAAATTAAGAGTCTGATTCTCTAAGAAATTCATCAACAGTCTAGCATGGTACATGTACATCGAACCAAAGCATCCTTCACAAGTGACAAATTTTTAGATAACTAACAGCAGACTAGCCCATTCTTCCTTCAACGCATGAACAAGAATTCCTTTAGTAAACACAGTGGTGTCCATACCTGGGTTTCTTAGCATAATTCTCCATGCTTGTTCATCCACGCTTTTGTTTTTGAACCATCGCTTACCTTCCTGGGGTAAGCCTGTGGTAGTTGCTACTGTTGTTTCGATCACCGTGAGCTTCAAATCTCCAATCTCCATCATTTGACCATCGAAATACCATGCAAAAGCCTTGGTTAGCTCTTTGTTATAGCCTTTGAACTTTCGGATGAAGCGTAACCATTTGGCTTTCATCAGCAAATCTTTTGCTTGAGGGTAACCTTCTAGATATTTCGGTCCTTCTGGCTCTGCCCTTAGTAGTTTTCCCATTCCTTTCTCTGTTTTGAATTTCAACTGAGGATGCAATTGCGTATGAGGATTTAGCGGAGGGAAGGTAGCTCGGTTGCAAGGTTTATGGTAAAATGTAGTGGCTGCAATCGGTAGCAGGTAACAGGAATGCTTCAGATTATAGGCGGAGCAGAGGATAAGTAGTCGCAAATAAGTCACAATTTGAAATGCGTGTATATGGAAAGGAATATTTTTAATGAAATAGTAAGTGAACAGAGTGGAGGCGAGATTTGAATTAACAGTTGCCTACGGGAGATCACACGTTTTGATAGATGGCTGCGGGAAATGCGGTGGAGAGGAGTCGTAAAGGGATTGGTCACATCTCATGAGCGTAGGTGGCAAATGAAAGTGTAGTCAACTTGAGTTTAAACCCGAAAATCCATCATGAGACCATTAAGAAATAAATTCATGGTGTGTGGAGTAATATCGTGGAATAGGAGTGGGTAATGGACTTATCATATCGAATCATTGCACATAGTAGAACTTTTTATGGTTTGATAACTATGCATAATCATGAATTTAATTGTTATTTGATAAAAAATTTTGCTCATACCTTTGGAAACTTTGTCATTTCTTGCTCATAGCTTTTAACCAACTGTTCTTTATTGATGTCTTGGAGATGCTAGTCTTCATGGCATTTTCTCAATTATACCTGCATTTTCATGATTTTTGCACTAAAATTTTGACTGTGAATTTGAAAAACAGAGTGGTGGTAGCTGCGGAAATTGTTTCTGGCTGCGAAAACTGCTTCCAGCTGCGGAAACTGGGACAACACCCACTTAGCTGAACAAAGATAATTAGAAAAGAACTAACTGAGTGAAAATAGTCCTGAAAGGAACTTTTATTGATGAAATGAGTGGAATGGAGTGAAAGTGAAGCGGAGTGAAGTGAAGCGAAAATGTGAATGAGATGGAGATGGAGTGAAATGGCAAATGAGGTGGAGTGAAGATGGAAAAAGAAGGAGAGGAGAGAGTTTTTTTTTTTTTTGGGAAATATAGAGTGTCAGGTGTCCCTGATTTTCACTCTATATTTTCTGTATAAGACTGCCAATCTATGATTGGTTTTCAGGCTTATACAATTTTTTTATTTTTAATTTTTTTTAACTAAAAGAAACAAAGGCTAGGCTGGTGGGGAAGAAGGATTCTTTTCCACCAACCTTATTGCAGAATTCTCTTGGAACATCTTGACAAATTCCTCTTTTGAGAGTGGCTTATGATAAATTTTCAATCGATGGCCATTCACAATAAGAGGAATCTGAAATTCATCAATGGTCTTGATTCTTACCACTCCATTGTTAAAGACTTTGTCAATTTCATATGGCCCAAGCCAATGGGTCTGAAATTTACCTTTGAAGTCTTTGAACTTGGAATCAAATAGTAGCGCCCAATATCCCTCTTGAAACTTTCTCTCTTTAATATATTTGTCATGCCACTTAGCTCTTTGATGTTGAACTAGATCAGTCCTTAGAATTGCATCTTGTCTGATCTCATCTAGCTCATTCAGCTGCTCCATTCTGTGCTTTTGGGTTTCTGATAGATTCATCCCCAACTGGACTGCCATCTTGAAGGTCTTGACTTGAAACTCAATGGGGAGCAGGACTTCTTTCCCATAAACAAGTTTATAGGGAGAATGTCCTGTTGTGTTCCTCCATGTAGTTCTGTAGGCCCATAAGGCTTCAGGAAGCCTTTCTGCCCAATCTCTTCTGTGGAGATGAACATTTTTGGTGATGATGCTCTCAAGAACTTTGTTTGTAGATTCCACTTGACCATTTGCTTGCAGATGGTATGGAGTAGATTTTCTATGCTTGATTTTGTATTCCTCCATCAGCTTCTCCATCAATTTAGATGTAAATTGACTTCCCTGATCTGTCACAATTTCTCTTGGGACACCAAAACTAGTAAAAATATCCTCAAAAAGAAATTGAATAATTGAATTCTCAGTAGCAGAAGGCAATGCCTTGGCTTCTACCCATTTAGTAACATAATCAGTGCAAACCAATATATACTTCTTTTGTTTAGATGGTGGATTAATAGGTCCAACGAAATCTAAAGCCCATTTCTCAAAGGGTTCAATGAGTACCTGTGGTCGTAATGGCATTTCATTTGAAAGAGTTGGTCTCCCTACTCTTTGGCAGCTGTCACACCTTCTGACATATTGCTTTGCATCTTTGAAGAGAGAAGGCCAATAATATCCTAAAGAAAGGATTTTATAAGCCGCCCTCTTGTCAGCAAAGTGTCCACCACATGGTTCATCATGACATGCCTTAAGGATGTCAGGCATTTCATCTTCCCGAACACATCTTCTGATCACACAATCTAGTCCTGTTTTGAACAATTCATTAGAAATCCATGAATACTTTGAGCTCTCCTGAATTATTTTCCTTTTTTCATTAGGAAATAAGTGTGGAGGTAGCTTCCCTGTAACCAAAGAGTTAGCAATATCTGCATACCAAGGAGTTTTAGTAGTTACTGCAAATATATATTCATCTGGAAACTTATCCTCTACTGGAGAATCTTCATTAGTATTTTGGATTCTAGACAAGAAATCAGCTACTGTATTTTGTTTTCCTGGTCTATCTAACACAGTAATATTAAATTCTTGTAAAAGTAAAAGCCATCTTGTGACTCTGCCATTGGTAACAGGTTTGTTCATGAGATATCTAATGGAAAAATGATCAATATGGACAAAAGTTTCATAGCCTATTATATAGTGTCTAAATTTGTTGATTTCATGAACAACGGCTAAGAACTCTTTTTCAGTTACAGTATAGTTTAACTCAGTTGGAGTCAAATTTTTACTGGTGTAATAAATGGCATAAGGAACTAAATCCTTTTGACCCAACACAGCTCCTAGAGCTGTATC
>APFE030915452.1:102786-116527 GCA_000404065.3 Pinus taeda | reverse complement strand
TTGCAATCACAAAGCAAGTTACAACAGTCACGACACTTCAGATGGATGGGCTTCTTGCAACAGTTCCATTTGGTAATAAGGTACAAGAAAGGTACTCTGAATAAAGTTGTTGATATTCTTTCAAGGCCTATTATTGGTGTTGTTACTTTACTTAAGAATGATTCCATTGTACATGATAGTTACATAGAATAGTATGCATCTGATGATGACTTTAAAGATGTGTATGCTAGCTTGAGTAAAGGGGATCATGTAGAGGAAAATGACTATCACATGCATAACAATTTGCTGTTTCATTTGGGGAAGTTGTGTATACCACAGGGGGAGAGAATAAATGTCATAAGAGAAGCTCATTCTTCTCTTATTGCTGGCCATTTTGGTGTAAGCAAAACAGTTGCACATCTACAGAGGTATTGTTATTGGCCTCGCATGGTAGATTCTGTTTCAAGGTTCATAAGAGGTTGTTCATTATGTGCTACAAGCAAGCCTAGTAATAGGAAGCTTGGCTTGCATACTCCTTTGCCGGTACCTTCTAGACCATGGGAGAGCATCTCTATGGATTTTGTAGGAGGCTTGCCAAAATCTAGAAAGCAGCATGATTATTTATATGTAGTAGTTGATCGTTTCAGCAGAATGTGTATACTTATGCCTTGTAAGAAAACTATAACTGCTGAACAAACTATTGAATTATTTTTTCATCATGTATGGATTCACTTTGGTTTGCCTACTTCCATTATTAGTGACAGGGGTTCCAGATTTGTGGGGAATTTTTGGTCCAACCTATGGGAGATGATGGACAAAAAGTTGAAGAAAAGTATTGCTTTCCATCTGCAAACAGATGGACAAACCGAAGTTGTGAACAGAACCATTGTGCACCTCTTGAGAGGATATTGCAGCAAGCATCCAAAACTTTGGGATGAACATTTGCACTACATACATCATGCTTACAACCGTGCCAAGCACTCTTCCACAAACACCTCATCGTTTGAAGCTCGTTTTGGTTACTTGCCAAAATCACCTCTTGATTTCATTCTTGGGAAAGATTTAGCCATTGAGGGACATAGTGATATTGACAAATCTCGTTCATTCATTGAAATAATTCAGCAAATACATCAACAAATTCAAGAATAGCTAGAGAGGAGTCAAGGCAAGTACAAGGAAAGACACGACAAGCATAGAGTCGATCACAAGTTTCAAGAAGGGGATGAGGTATGGCTATACATTTAGTAAGGAAAGGATGCAAGGAGAAGGTAAAAATTTGAAGCCTATTCGTTATATTCCATTCAAAATCCTCAAGAAGATTGGAAATAATGCATTTCAATTAGATTTTCCTTCCTACATGCAAATGTATTTTTTTGTTAATGTGGAGAACTTACGTTTGTATGAACCTCCTTTGATCATTGATCATGAAAGCACTATTCAAATGCCATCTACAGAAGATTTCTTTCCATAATTTTTAGATGAGCTGAAAGAAGATACAATCCTTGACAGAAGGACACGCACTTCAAGGAGGGGCAATGTAGATTATGTTCGGGTTGGTTTCAAGGGCAGCAAACCAAACAAGGAAAAGTGGATGGAGGTGGACAGAGTGAGGGTGTTGTACCCTCACCTCTTTAACAGGTAGTTGAAGGCTTTTGGGGTCCAAAATCTTCCCAATGGGGAGGCGTGATCACGGGCTCATGTCCCAAGTGTCGTAAAATGCTCAAAATTGGAAGTGCTCAGAACTAGCTTGAACCGAATCGACTGGATAGAGCTCATCCTCCTGATTCTGATGCCGAAAATGGTTCAAAAAACGGTCACCGTATGTGAAAGTTACGTCAACAACAAATCACCCAATAACCCTTAAATTTTGAATTTTCAAAAAAATTAAAAAAAGAAAATTCCACAGAATATTCCATGGAATATTCCTTTGGGCGGGCCAATCAGAAGCTGCCACGTGGCAAGCTTGGAGGCCGCCATGTGGCTTAGGCGACGTCAGCAGTGCCTTTCAAAACTTTCGTTGGTCGGATTGTGGTTTGAACACACGACCTGTGTTCTTTCAACTCCACGCCTTACCGTTAGGCCATTGAGGCACATCATGTTATACAAGTGGAAAAAACTATATATGAGTTTTAAATTTTGGTTTAGGCGGGAATGAAAGGGGCTACCCCCGCCTCCATATGACCTCCACCTTGGAACCATGGGCCAAACCTAACCGCCGGCACAAAATCTGAGGTAAACCACCAGCCCGCTTTTTGTGGTCACATGCACATTTATTAACTGCAGTTAGACTGGCGGATTTTTTGGCGGAGTGCCAAATTTGGGTGGTCCCGCCATATTTGGCAGAGCTAACTGGCCGTAACTAAAGTTAGCTGGAGTTCTTGTAGGGGAAACTGGCAGTTGGGAGTAAATAGCCATAACTTTGGCTAGGAAAGGCGGTTTTAGACGAATTTCCTTTTGATTTTGGGTATTTTGGACGTTATGAAGCCATTGGCACAAGTATTTGAGCCATCAAAGGTCATTTACATAGTTTTTGGAGCCGTGGAAGTTCTAGGAGCCACCAAGGCCTAGTATTGTGAGAATTGTATTAGGTTGCAGGTATCCATTGGAGGTGAACTAGCAGCCAATCCTGAAGGATTCATGTGTTTTGAATCCGTTTTTACAGTCTATTTCACCTTTAGAGACTTCTATTAAGCTGTAAATTCATTTTGAGCATTTAATTAAAAGGAGGACATGCCCATTTGGGAGCCTTGGACCCAGCAGACGTAGCCCAGGAGGGGTGAACTGCTTCATCAACTTCTTTTGCATATGTGGTTGATTTATTTTGCAGAACAAATTCGTTTTAATGTGTTAAATAGTAAAAGGAAATAATTCTTCTATGCTTGAATGGATCATGAACAGCTGAAAATTTCATTTGTTTCTTTACTGTAAGACATGGGCATCTTTTAAACATGTTTACTACTGAATTGAATACCTTGCAAACCTTTTTCAAGTAGTTTCAAATTCAGATCAATAGAAGAGGAAAGGCTTCTCAAGCTAGAAGGAACCTCTTCTTGTGCACAACATTTCTCATACAATTCTCATCATGAAGAAGGTACACTTCCATCAAGTTTATTATGGCATGTTAGATTTGAACATTTGAACTATGACAGTCTCCGCTTGTTGAAGAAAAATGGTGTTGCTAGTTTGCCTACAATTCCTAGGAAGCTTAAGCAATGTGATGCTTGCATTCTAGGAAAGCATAGCAAATAGTCTTTTCATGATTCACATTCAGGAGCACATTGAAAACTTGAACTCATTCATTCAGATTTATGTGGTCCAATGCCTGTTCCTAGTGCAAATGGAAATAAATACATCATGACATTTATTGATGACTACACCACAATGTGTTGGGTTTATTTATTGAAGAACAAATCTAATGCTTTTCAAACATTCAAGAATTTTCATAAATGGATTGAAAATGATGCACAATATCATATTGGGTCTATTCTCATTGATAATGGAAAAGAATAGACATCAAATTAATTTGAGAACTATCTTTGCCAACATGGGATCAAACATAAAACAACTGTACCTTATAATCACCAACAAAATGGTGTAGCTGAAAGAATGAATAGGACAATCTTAAATATGGTACGATCCATGCTATTCTTCAAAAATGTAAAGATAATGTTTTGGACTGATTCTGTCCTATGTGATGCATATATAAAGAATAGATGTCCATCTAATGCTATAAGAAACAAAACTCCATATGAAATGTGGTATGGACATGTTCCTTCGGTAAAGCATCTTAGGGTCTTTGGTTACACCTGTTATGCCTTGATACTAAAGGTACATAGAAACAAACTTGGTGCTAGAAGTCATAAGTGTATCTTTCTAGGGTATTCAAACACCTCCAAAGCATACCGCCTCCACGATGAAGTAAATAAGAAGTTTGTTGTATCTAGAGATATAATTTTCCTTGAATCATCCAAAATTGACAATGTTGTTGAGCAACAACTTGATTGCTTGGATAGATTCATGAAAGCAAAATCATTTCAAGAATTTGATAATCTGATTCCACATCTTGAAGGGTGGATTCCTATACTAGATAAACATGTGGAATCTTAATCTGAAGAACACTCTCCCCCGCATGAAACTCCAACAACAGATGATGCTTTAAGTGATGTAATTGATAGACTCAATCTTAATTCAGTCCCAACTCAATCAACGGAGTAGGCTAGACCATCTGAGAAAGGTCCCCCAAAGTGGCTGACAAAGACACTTGAAAGTGTTCATCCTGATGATATTGGAAAGACAGGAACTAGAAATTCAAACCGACAAAATGGAGGTGATGTGGATGACTCTTATTCACCTATTGATATGGATGTTTCTTATGATTTTGAATTGAACTTGTCTATAGATTTTGAACCAACTTCCTTCAAATAAGTTGCTTCTCATGATGAGTGGAAAGAAGCAATGTAAAAGGAGTATGATGCCCTCATAAAGAATGGAACTTGGAAGCTGGTTGATCCTCCATTAGGAACCAAACCAATTGGCTGCAAGTGGGTCTACAAGAACAAGTATAAAGCTGATGGCTCACTTGACAAGCACAAAGCTAGGCTTGTGGCAAAAGGTTTTACACAGAAGGAAGGGGTCGATTATGAGGGGACTTTTTCCCCCACATCAAAATGAGCTACCATCCGGACACTCTTTGCACTAACAACTCAGAACGGTTAGAAAGTCCACCAAATGGATGTAAAAACGGCTTTCTTAAATGGAGATCTAAAATAGAATGTTTTTATGTCTCAACTTGAAGGATTTGTCATGAAAGGACATGATCATAAAGTATGAAAACTTGTGAAGTCCTTGTATGGCCTCAAATAAGCATCGCGAGCCTGGTATGAAAAGCTAACTGAGCATCTTCTGAAACACAGTTTCAAACATTATGATCTTGATGATGCAACTTTATTTGTCACGAAAGTTGGAAAAACAATTGTATATGTTGTGGTATATGTAGATGATCTTTTGATGACAGGGAACAATGAAAGCTACATTGCATCCATAAAAAAAGAATTGGGGAAAAGTTTTCAAATAACTAATCTGGGCTATGTTCATTACTATCTTGGCATTGATGTAACCCAACATCCGAAATCCATATTTCTTTCTCTAAAGAAATACATTGGAGGTCTATTGAATAAGTTTGGCATGATAGAGTGCAATCCTCTTACTACTCTAATGGAACAAAACTTAAAGCTCACATCTGTTGAAGGAAAAGAATTTGAGGATGCAAAAAAGTATAGACAGCTTGTAGGAAGTCTCAACTACCTAACTACTACTAGACCAGACATTTAGTTTGCTATTGGAATCCTCTCCAAGTTAATGCAAAAGCCTTTTGAGGGACATTGGTCTGCTGCAAAAAGAGTTCTAAGGTACTTGAAGGGAACTCAAGACTTTGGAATCAAGTATACACAGGTGGACGACTTCAGCTTGATTGGATACTTTGATTCAAACTTCAATGGAGACAAAGAAACTGGGGTATATACTTCAAGATATGCTATGAGTCTTGGATCAGGAGCTATCTCCTGGAGATCACGCAAACAATCAGTTCCAGCATATTCCACAACAGAAGCAGAATACGTGGCAGTAGATGAAGCAACAAAAGAAATTGTGTGGCTTGGGAAGATTCTTGAAGATTTGCAGGTAAAACAAGTACAATCAACTCCACTCATGATTAAAAATACCTCTGCAATAAAGTTGGCCAAGAACACAAAGTTCCATGATTAAACGAAGCACATCAATACTAAATATCATCTAATTCGACACCATGTTGAGGCCAAAACAATCCATCTCCATCATTGTTCCACAAATGAGCAAATTGCAAACATCTTCACCAAAGCGCTTGGAAGAGAAAAGCTTGAACGATTCAGAATGATGCTTGAACTCACCAACATCCCTTCAGATTAAGGGGAGGAATGTTGACACCTAATCCTTGTGATTGGGTGAATATATGTAAAATAGATAAATAAGAAATATGAATAGTCATCAGGAGATGAACTGAACAGTCTCTCCCTCATGTATATAATGAAGACCTACCTAATGGAATAACACATGAATCATTTTTGCCTTATGGAGTTACTGCCTGGCCTGACAAATCTTGCCCCCTCTTAGTATTCAAAACCTCATTCAAAGAGCGCGCAAATAGATAGGAGCCCATGCAACACCTACAAGCATTGTTTTTTCATCGCATAGTGATTATTAACAAGCTATATGCTGAGTTCAATGCCTCCCACTTTAAAATTTAATGATTACCACTAGTGGAAAAAATAGATTCATCTGGTCATATATTTAATTTTTCAAGCACTTTGTCAACTCATTTATTGAAATCCCTCTTGAAAATAATGGGAGCCCCAATAATAAATCAATATCCTCTTTCTATATGCCATCCTACCTAATGGATTATTTATGTGCAACCAATGAGTTTTCTAGTATGAACTATACTTGGACACCCAAGTTGCCACCTATACACATCAATTGTTAATAATTATGAGAAGACCATTAGCCCACATTTTTATATGACATTTGTGACCATTTCTTATCCTAAACCCATAAAATCCTATTTCATTTTTCAACACCCAAGATATCTGAAGAATCCATAAATTATCTTGGCGGATGAGGAAACTCGTATTATGAATAGCACCACACCTCCATTTAGATATATTGTTGTTCACCTAATGCCGTAACTAATCCCCAACCGACTAATGATAAGTGAAATTTTCTCTCAAACCATTGGAGTTGGAATAGTGTTAGTTTCTGCCAAAAATTATAAGAGGTCATGATTGGGTTTTCCTATCAAAATTTTACATTATGTTTTAACTAAATTTTCCCAAGTGACAAAAGAATACGACAATATTAAGGAGCTCAAGCTTTTCATAGGTGTTTTCAGGAGACATGATCCCCATGGCATAGTTAAATAACATTGCAAGTCTCTAAATCTTTTGATTTCATATGAACATGAGTCAATCTTCAACGACTTAGTGTTCCAAGATTTCCTCACATATGAAGAAGCAAACACGAGAATCAAAGGGAGGGAATAAGAATACATGTTGCCAATATGATATCTCAAAGAAGTGTAATTGGAAAGAAAAAGAGAACAACTCTCTTGTCATATAGACATGATCCAAAAGGCCAAATATGAAGAAAAAAGTTAAAGTTGAGGACTTGGAAAAGAAATAACTTGAAGCCAAAATCAAGAAGGAATAGGAAATGTTGGCCTAGGTCCAAGCCCCAATTATAGAACAAATTAGTATTGATGATGAGGAACCACAAAGGGAGGTGGATGTATTGAAAAATGATACCAACAAGTGGAAGGATCCAAAGTATCCCCTAGAATATTCCTAACAAAATAAATAATACAGACAAGAACTCTCATAACTACCTTGGTACAAAATTCTATCATTCCACATAATCTAATTTCCTCCATTTCATTGTTTTTTAATTAAACAAGTGAGACAAATATTCTTTATAATCCCAAGGTCCTTAACAATGAAGTCATTAGATTGGGACGATATCACTATATCAAGTCCAAGAAGGTCATCATTTAAAATTTCCCCAAAATAAGAAAGATAGGAGCTACAAGAGAGGAGGTTATTATTTTGAAGGGTTATGAGTAACGAATAATATGGATTGTCATTGACCAAAGCAATCAAAAGGCCATAGTGGACACAACCTAAATTTTAGGATCCCTTGCAACAACTGACAAAGCCACTAGCCAAAGTTTATCCATGGATGTCAAGTAGGGGAACCAAATGGTAGTGTCACTATAGGAACAACTAGTATACCAAAGATAGAAAATTGAAATCAAACAAGAGGACAAACAAGAGGAACAAAACATACCATTATCATATTTATTTAGGGCTTGGTAGTAGTTTCAAATAGGAAAATTGAAGGAAGCTTATGTTAAGGAGCTAAAAAAATTGAAGGAAAGTCATAGGAAGGATGGTAGCATCAAATTGTAACAAGTTCAGAAGGACCAATATAACCTTTAGGTACTTAAATCACAAGCCATAAAATTTATTAATGATTTTCAAAATACCTAACACTCTTCAGTGGAAAATTTTGGGCAATTCAAAGACTACTTTGGGTAGTTGGAGCAAATAGCCACCGAGGGTAACACCTAAATGGAGGCCTAGAATGCATCCAACAAATATCACAAACAAATCTTCAACTGGAAAAGAAGCACTACAATGACCTAGAGTCATTACCCCAGCTAGAAAGGGGACAAAAAGTAAAATATCGATCTCTAATCAATGCATGGAAATCATATTGTGAAGCAATGAAAACAACGTGAATGAAGTTGCCAAGTTGCACAAGAAAACATGGGACACCACCACTAAAATGATCAAGGAGTAGGAGCTTGAAATCATGGAATATATATCGAGCCCCACCCCTATCAGATCAAAGCTTGAAGAAATAACTAGAATTAGGGCCTGTGTAGTCACTGAAATTCAGTAGATTCCAAGGTGGATGATGAGACAATAAAGTGTTTGGCCGACCAAGGTTTGAAATGAGAATGCTAGTTACTAAAAATGGATAGTCCCATGATATTTGAAATCTTAAATATCCACATAGCCTAGAAGTCATATCGAAAGAAGTTAATTCCCAAGAAGTCCAAATGCCATAATGGTGCCACAAGAGTTATTGGCCGAATGAAATTTTTGTATTTGTAATTTAAGCTATAGGTAGGAAATCTCCCCATTATAAAAGAGGGATAAAAGGGAGTAAGAAAAATTGTAGGATTAAATGTTCTTGCTAAAACAATTTTTTTTCAATATTTTATAACAAAGACCTTACTTCGTTGATCAATGAAATTGACTTGTCTGGAAGATATATGTGCCTTTCATGTATGGTAATTGTCAATGTGAACCTTTTACATATGCATATATTTATGATAATAACATGATTTTATTATAACTAATTGGTTAGTCATAATGTGATCTTCACTTCTAATGGTTGTAAAATGCATTTGTTTCTTGCTAAGTTTGTAATCATTAAATAATTTACTTATATTTAAGAAGATAGTTATTCTTATTGTTCTTCAATTATGTTCGGTCTAATAAATAATGTCCCTGATTTTAAGAGAATTATTATTCCATGTAAATCAAAATAGTTACAAAGATAAGGATAAGATACCTCATTAGTGATGAGCACCAGTATTGTAGCAAGGATGCTGCAACTCCTGGACTACCAGCTTTACTTATCAACCCGAGGTTCATACAAATTTGGAGGTGTAGTGCTATATGCACAAGTAAAATTGAAGGTCCTACCTGTTGTCACTACTCATTCGGTGAGAGACCCTAAGGGTTCCAATCCAGACTTCTATAGAGTCATAAGAAGCTTGATTATTTGATGGAAGAAAAGCAAATTTATTCTAAAAGAGCTACTCTACTGCAGTAATGAGGAAAACAACAAGTAATGCTAAATCACACCATATCCTAATTAACCATTTAAACAGCTATGCTAGGAAGAATTGATAAATAAACACTAACCTAATGTTGCTATATAACTTACAGAAGTAAATGGCATCAAACCATACTAATGTGTAAGTAAGAAAACTAAACTAAATCTATTTTCACTTTTTTTTGGTTTTCTTTGGTAAAATCAAGCACATAATTTAATTGTTCTTGTGGATGTGACAGGTGGATGGGAGGTGGTTGAGGATGGCTAGAAGGTTTAGGGAGTGGTTGTATGGTGTGGAAGGGTTTGTGGAGGCTTTTTGTGACTTCCTAGAGGTTCCCCATCAATTCGGCCTCAAAACAGGCCGTTTCAAGAAATCCTACAGGATGTACTAGAAACCTACAGGATCATCTTGTAGGAATTATAGGAAACCTACAGGATAGAACTGAGAGGTAATTGTGAGGTGTGGTAGGTGTTGGGAAGTTGGGAAAATAGGTGTTATGAGTGGGATAGGGTGTTAGAAAGTATAGGAACACTCAAGAGTCAATATACAAGAGAAGAGATGGCTATATTCATTCAATGTATCTAGGGCAATTTCAATGAAAAAGGACAAAAACATTAGTGAGGGTGATGGTGGAACAAGAGATGGTTAAGGTTGATGAGGTGGAAGATGGATGCTAGTGGTGAAGTCTAGACCTCCTCTTGAAGTACCTACAATACTTAAAGCATGTGTGTCTTTCAAGAATTGGGCAACAAGATACATCTTCATAAACTAGGAAAGCATGAGTCAATTGCCCATATTATGTGTGAAGAAAGTGCTAAAGGAAATGAGAACACGGGTGAGATATTATTGAAAAAATAGAGTAATGGAAAAACATGATAATGAAATGAACCAAATGCTAAATCAAGACAACAAACTCCAAACCTCATGCAAGAACTAGAAATCTGTGTTTTTGGGGCTACTAAAGGGTCTCTTCCTCAAGTCATGGTCTTAGAGGGAGGAAGTGAGGTTGAGGCACCTACTAACAACATTGTGGTGATCCTTTCTCTCCTTGCTAACCTACTAACTAAAAGAGGGCACAAATGGAAGAAAACTAACATAAAACCAATCTAATCTACATTGTTGTAATGGAAATGCAGCTACTTAAGCAAATGAACAATCAAACTATGAATCTATGCTAACATACATGTACAATAAAGAGGATCCTTGGCCACTAGGGTTGGGTCCTAACCCAATAGCTTGAACCCTCTGAGCTAACTCAGTACTAGCTCAACACAAAACTCATTCTTATTATCAAAACAATGGATTACATCAAATATTGTCACAAGTCTTGTAGCTCAAAAATTGAGCAGAGTTTTACAATCAAAAATCTAAATCCTATTGAGGTCCTAGGCCTCTCTACTTATAAATGTAAAGTCTCCAACGAATTCCTTAAAATTAGGGAGGCTCGAATCCAAAACTCGAGATAAACTAGTGCTTTGTCTTTCACTTGCTCGATTGCCTTCTAGTCCTCATGATTTACCTATTTTCACTCTAAGATGATGGAGGAATATTCGAATGGAGGGGTAATAAATGAGGATATTTTATCTCCTATAATTCCTCTAACATGTACCATTTGAGTTTTGACCAAGGTCTTTGTCAAAATTCCTTGATTTTATCCTTTAATCCTGCATTAAATGCACATTAGACCACAAAGGAAAATATCCAACTCCAACTCATCTCATAAAAAAAAATATAATCAAAAGTATGCAATAAGTTGTGAGAATAGTTGGTTTGACCAAGCTAGGAGGTGAATTAAGGCCCATATAATTACTCAATGATGAGGCTCATCATCATCGCCCTCCTAAAAGTGTTGCTCATCCTCTGAGAAGCTTAGTCAAAGTCCATGTCCTTCATGGCTATGGTAGCCTTTTTGACATCCCATGCCTCTGTTGTGGTCTCTTCTTCTTGTTCATATAAGGCCTCTTTCTTTTCTACTTCTTCCCATTTCCTCTTTCCCCTTCTTCTTTTCTCCCTTCTAGCATCCCTAGGAGTAGTGGTGGTTTGAGTTTTAGACCTATCCATTTGACCTTCAACTTTTGCATTGATTTCTTATACATAGGTGTCCTATTGAGTGCCTCTCTCATCCTTTGAGGGGAGAGATATTCTCTGATCTTCAAGCTATGTGGCAGTGTGTTCCATCTCCTTAGGTATGCATGTATACTATAATCTCCTAGTAGCCTAAATATATCTTAAAAATGTGAGATTGATTGCTCTTGGGCAACAAGATATCTAGGTGCTAGCTGAGGATCATTTGTAATCAAATTATGGGTGTTGATTAGGACCATGGGATTTGATTGTTTAGCTCTGACGAAAAGGGGTTCATTTTGCTCTCTGGCCAATATTCTTTTCATCTTTGTAGCCCTTGAATCCTCATGGTTCATCCATGATTCCAAAGCCATTAACTGTATATCTCCTAGCTTGCCATTAGGGTCCCAAACATTCATGTCTATGACGGCTATGTTGTGCAAGTAAAACTTATCCATATTGGCCCTATCCTCTAGTGTACTTTGATCACAAAGATCAATAAAATTATTGTAGTCCTGAAATGGCATGGTGCCCCTTTGTGATAGTTTTTTAACCTAAAACTCCAGTCATTTTTCTTTGAGGTAAAGAGCATAGGATTTATCTAGCATCCTACACTGGATGACCTCCAAGGAGAGGTTAGCCATACACACTAGTTGGTTCTCCCTTTCTTGCAGTTGTCCCCTTAGCCATGCATTTTCCCTCTCAATTTGATATTTCATTATTGCTTCTCTATCCCTTAAGCCACCTAGCTCTTTTCCCATTTCTTTGAGCTTCTCTTCCATGTGCCCAAGGTCTTCCACCCCTTTTGACATGGCGATTTGCATCCATCAGTGTGTTTTGGCCCTCTCCTTCTCATGTTCGAAAAACAACGGGATGGAAAATTTTTGAGGTATCACCATGCCTCGTTCAATAAACCAGTAATATTAGTCTAGGTTAGGTTGGGGGCTTGGTTCCTTTGTTTCAGGGTCTTTTTCTTTTGTTTCTTGCTGCTCCCCTACCTTGCCTTCTAATTTTTGTGCTTCCTATAGTTTTTGTAGAGTATCCTATAGGACATTTTTTGCTTCCTGTAGGTTTTGTTGTGGATCCTGTAGGACAGCCTTACCCTTTAAGGAAGTTGATCTCGTACTAGGCCTCCTTACATAGGTAATTGGTGACTTAGGGGAAGGCATTTTGTCTCTTGGTGTAGGGGAATCTTCAATATCAATAGGAGGTTTTGTGGATATCTGTGGCTTCCCTTGTTTGATTCTTGTGCTCTTTCTTGTTTTGAAATATAGTGGGGCTTGCCTCCTTCTTTTCCCTTTTTGTGTGACTGGGGTGCTAAGAGTAGTGAGGGCAATTGTTTCCTCCCTCTGAGTAGCCTCTAGAGACACCCTAGGTGACTCCTCTTTGTGTTCTTCCTTTTCAATTTCAATGCCTTCCTCCTCTCTATTTTTCTTGTCTCCTTCCACTTGTTGTTCTTCCTCATCCCCATCAGTTTCTTCCTTAGTTTCTGTTAGGTCCCTATAATACTAATGATTTCCCCATTACTATTTTTGTTGTATCCCTTATTAATATTGTTATGCCCCTATTTTCCCCATATTTTTATTATTGTGCCCCATAGAATCCCTCTATTGTTATTTTTGTGCCTTTATATTATTATTGTTAAGTCGACTTGGTTATATTGTGACCTGTTAGACTCCTATATATAGAAAGGAGGTTTTGTCATTTGAATCATCCAATAATTGTTCATTTGTGTAATGTAAAGGAGGTTTCCCCCTAGAAGAGGCTGAATTATAAGGCATTGATCTATCTTTTCCATCTTTCTGTGAGCTGGTTTCATAACATTTGGTATCAGAGCTTTGGATTCTAGGGTTTCATTGCTCCAAAGAGGTCGACGTGGAATTTGTATATTTTTCCTATGTATATTTTTCAGATCATAAGGTCAAAATAGTGACCTGTGGCACTTTATACAAGTTCACTCTTCTGAAAAGGTATATAATCAGGTCATCTTGGGAGATCGTGCATAACTCTTTCTTGGAAAATCTACATTCAATCAGACTAGTGGCATTGGAAATAGAACGCAGAGGACTACTAGAGATCAAAATTTTAGAACTAGAAGATTCGAAATTAGATATATACATCAGATGCAATATCAAGCTCCTATACAATGAAAAAAGGTATGTAGATTTTTTTTAATTTTTGCATAAGCTTGGTTTGAAAAATTAGTTTGAAGGAATTCAAAGGGCATAGTGAAGCATTATTATCGGTAATTGATGCCCCGAA
>APFE030915452.1:71566-101879 GCA_000404065.3 Pinus taeda | reverse complement strand
CTCACAACTATAAATATGGAAGTGTTGTTGCCCCTAGCCTTCCACAACCTACAAGGTTGACACCACAACAATTGGAAGAAAAAAGAGTAAAAGGGATTTGTTATAGTTTTGATAGCAAATATACTAAAGATCGTAAGTATGTTGAGAAGAAATTATTCTACATAGATTGTGAAGAGGTGGAAGAAAAGGAACAAGAAATTCAAAAAAATAGGATATACTCCAGGAACAAACCCTATATAAAGAAGAAATGAATCCAACCATATCTTGTAATGCATTGGCTGGAATTACCACTCCTCAAACTATCAAGATAGAAGGGCATATCAATAAGAAAAAGGTAATAGTGTTGATTGATTAAGGAAGAACCCATAATTTTATTCATTGTAAAGTAGCCAAAGAACTGAATTGCTTCTTATATCCAGCACCAAAGTGTCAAGTGATGATTGCAAGTGGAGGAACCACAAATTGCTCTGGAAGGTGCCATAATATCAAGCTATCCATGGGAGAAGCCCAATTCTTTTGATTCCAATGGGTGGTGCTGATGTTGTACTAGAAGTCTAATGGCTACAATCCTTGGGTACAATAGATTTTAATTTTCAAGAAATTTTCATGAAATTTTCTCGGAAAGGAAAGGAAGTTGAACTAAGGGGTACTACAGAGAAACTAAGAAAGATAAGAAGCTCTAACGATATGACAAAGCTTCTAAAGAAGGAACAACGAGGTGTAATTTCACAATCATGTTCACTAAATGTTTCCACATTGAAATTATCTATTTCTCTAGACCTCCAAAAAGTCTTGGATAATCATTCCAAGGTATTTGATACTCCCAAAGGTCTCCCACCTATTCATGATCATGATCATTCTATTCATTTGATTCTAGGAAGTGTTCCTCCAAACATTAGGCTGTATAGATATCCCTATGCCCAAAAGAGTAAAATTGAACCTATGGTTGTAGAAATCATGGAGGTTGGTATAATTCAACCTAGTCAAAGTTCTTTCTCTACTCTAGTAGTATTGGTGCACAAGAAGGATGGATCTTGGCACATGTGTCTAGATTATAGGGAGATCAACAAGCTCACTATGAAAGATAAATTTCCCATTCCTATCATTGATGAATTATTGGATGAATTGTGTGGATCAATTTACTTTTCCAAGTTGGATATTCATTCAAGATATCATAAAATCAAAATGAAGACTGAAGACTTTCTGAAAACAACATTTAGAACTCATGAGGGTTATTATGAATTTTTGGTCATGCATTTTGGCCTTACCAATGCAACTTCTACATCTCAAGGTTTGATGAATTCCATTTTCAAACCTTTCCTTAGAAAATTTGTGTTAGTATTTTTTGATGATATACTAATCTACAACAAGTCTTGGAAGGATCATGTTGGACATCTTGACAGGGTGCTCAAACTATTGAAGGAGAAACAATTATATGCAAAAAGCTCCAAATTTTTCTTTGGCGTACAAGAGGTGGAATATCTGGGTCATATTGTATCTCATGAAAGTGTTAAGGTAGACCCTAGAAAAATTAAATCCATTAAGGAATGGGAAATCCCCACATCCATAAAGCATTTGTGAAGATTTCTTAGGTTCATAGGGTATTATCACAAGTTTGTTAAGAATTATAGGAGAATAGCAGCACCTCTAACAACATTATTTAAGAAAGATGCATTTTCATGGACTCCAAAAGTAGCAAAGGCCTTCAAACATCTTAAATAGGCAATGTGCCAAGCACCAGTCTTAGCTACACCAAATTTCACAAAAACCTTTATTGTGGAATGTGATGCTTCAGGAAATGGAATTGGTGTTGTTTTAATGCAAGATGAAAGATCCATTGCTTTCAAAAGTCATCCAATCAAGGGAAATTATTTACACAAAGCTATTTATGAGAAGGAAATGTTGGCAATACTACACGCACTTAAGAAATGGTGACCCTACCTAATGGGAAGACACTAGAAGGTAAAAATGGATCATGATAGTCTTAAACACATTTTACAACAAAGATTATCCTCTGAAGAGCAACAAAAATGGGTCACAAAGATGATGGGTTATGACTTTGAAATCACCTACAAAAAAGGGAAGCAAAATGTTGTGGTAGATGCACTCTCAAGAAAGGATGAGGATGTGGAAGCATTATTGTGTGCCATTTCTATTATCCAACCAAATTGGATAAACGAAGCAAGGGAGGAATAGAAGAATGACGAAGAAGTGTGGGCACTTATTCGAAAGCTACAACATGATTCCAGTACATCTGATAGATTTAGTTGGAAAAATGATTTGTTATGGTATAAAGATCACTTATACCCCTGTAAGAATTCCCAACTCAAACAAAATATTCTTATGGATTTGCACACTTCTCCCTTAGGAGGGCACTTAGGGCTTTTAAAAACTTACCACATGTTTAAGAAGGAATTTTTTTGGGATGGCCTTACATCAGATATTCAAGAGTTTGTGGCAGAATGTTTGGTTTTCCAACAAAATAAAGTTGGAACAATTAGGACCCCAAGTCTATTACAACCTTTATCCATTCCAATCCAACGTTGGGAGGAGGTTCCAATGGAATTTATCACAAGTTTACCCAAGTCTGAAGGAAAGAGTGTCATCATGGTGGTAGTTGACAAACCAACCAAGTATGCACACTTTTCTGCATTATCACATCCATTTAAAGCCAGTATAGTTTCTATGTATTTATGGAAACAATTCAAAGCTACATGGAAACCTAAAGATTATTGTAAGTGACAGAGATCCCATTTTCATTGGAAATTTTTAGACAAAATTATTTTCTTTTCTTGGTACTCAGTTATATCATAGCTCATCTTATCATTTTAAATCTGATGGGCAATCTAAGATAGTAAAAAAATGCTTGGAAAGATATCTTCGTTTCTTTGTATCGGATAAACAAACGTAATGGGTCAAATGGTTGCCTCTAGCTAAATGGTGGTATAACACTTCCTTCCATACTGCAGCAAAAATGACCCCATTTATGCACTTTATGGATATCAGCCACCATCCATCACATCATTTTTAAGAGAAAATTCTAAGGTCCAAGTAGTGGAACATCACATCAAGCATCAACAACAAGTTCTCCAACTCTTAAAGGATAACCTCACGTTGGCGTAGAATATAATGAAACAATAGGCAAACCAACATCACAGAAAAAGAAGTTTTGATGTAGGTGACTGGGTATTCCTACGGTTACAACCATATAAACAAATACCCCTAAAGCAAGCTAAGAAGGATATTAAATTATCACCAAAGTATTATGGTCCTTAAAAGGTGTTGCCAAAGATTGGTACTATGGCATACAAATTGGAGCCTCCTGCAGCTTCTCGAGTGCACTTAGTTTTCCATGTTTCATGTTTAAAGAAGGTTATAAGCGACAAGCTCCTAGTTCACACAATATTTCCAAAGCTTGATGAGGAAGGAAAAATTATATTGGAATCGGAAGCAGTCATAGAAACAAGAACTCGACAGCTACAAAATCGATCAATTTCGAAGTATCTCATCAAGTGGAAGAACTTATCTGCTGGAGATTCCACATGGGAGGATGAGAATTTTATATAGAAGCATCCAGAACTACTCAAGCGTAGAGGAAAACACTTTTTTGAAGTAGAGCGGCATGTTAGGTCCCTATAATACTAGTGATTACCCCATTACTATTTTCGTTATATCCCTTATTAATATTGTTGTGCCCCTGTTGTACCCATATTGTTATTATCGTGCCCCATAGAATCCCTTTGTTGTTATTTTTGTGCCTTTATATTATTACTATCAGGTCGTCTTGGTTATATTGTGACCCCTTAGACTCCTATATATAGAAAGGAGGTTTTTTCATTTGAATCATCCAAGATTTTTTCATTTGTGTAATGTAAAGGAGATTTCCCCCTCGAAGAGGCTAAATTATAAGGCATTGATCTATCTTTTCTATCTTTTTATGAGATGGTTTCATATCAATTTCCTCCTTTGTTACATAATCCTCCTCCTTCTCTTCTCTCTCTTCTTCTTATACTTCATCATGTTCCTCTATGTCAGCTTCTTTTTCTTCATCCATCTCATCCTTATCTAACTCTATATCTTCCTCTTCCTGTTTTGCCTCCTCCTCACTAATAGAAGGACTAGCATCATAAGTGAGATTTTTGATGTCATCGTCTACTGGAAAGTCTCCGAAGACAGACAATGTTATAGGGATTCTAAGGTTTTGGAGGACATCCTCAATGAGGATCTTGATCAACCCATGGTGAGCCAATTGTTAAGAATTCCCTTCCTTTACTTTGTTGTTGGAGTCTATGAGTGATTGCATCAAGAAATAGGGTATGTTGAGTCTTTGGTGAACTGGTGTTTCTACCCCAAATCTTAATTCTTCAAGGATCCTAAAATGGTAACCATAACCAACACTTTATCTACCCTCACATGAGATATATTTGTTCAGTTTGTAGCCTACCTCACTCCATTTTGATCCTGTGTGGGTTCTTCACCTTCTAAAAAGAATTTCCTTTTTGCCACTTGACTATCTACTTTGTCTTCTTTTCTCCATGGGATTCCTAGGGGAAGTGTTGTGACCCTACTAATGAGCTCTGGGGTGAGATCTATAGTGAGCCCTATAACTATAATAGTGGCATGAATTCTATTGTGTGGGGTGAGGGAATGAGAAAATTTTTGAGCCACCACATCATCATACCCTCTGAATTTTTTGAAAAAACACTTCCAGTTGTGCCTTGTAAAGATTTCAAGCACTTGGGGATGTTGCTGTATCCTCACAGTGTTTGTGGGTTCTCTCCTATTAAACCCTCCTGTCATCTCGCTTGTGAGGCTTGAGGAGAAAATGAGAGGTTTGACATAAATTTTTTAAGTTTAGGAGGAAAACAGAGTTTACTATGTATGTAATTCACCTCCTATAGTTGCTAACTCCACTATATTTTAGAGAATTTCTAGTTCATTTTCTTGTAAATGGGGATGGATTTTTAGATCCTACCTCCTTAGAATAGTGGTAGTGGACAACTCCTCTGATATACCCTCTTAAACTCTTCTCTGCCTATCTTATAGATTGCCTCTGTGTATCTTGTAGACTGTTCCTGTAGAAATTCTTGTGCATGCTGCTGTAGAAATTCTCTTGCAGAATGATGGATCCTTGCTTCTAGTGGGTGGCTAGAGTTATGAGAGCAACTTGAGTGAGGGATTTTTGAGGAGGTAGAATGCATGAATGCATGCAGATGATGTTTTATTTCCCTTTATGGTGTTTCCGAGTGAGGTGGTGTGCTGGCAACAGAGGTATGTTGCCATTTTTGGACGGTTGGTCACTACTATCACCTCATCATTTCATCTCCTTGTAATCATTTGTCACCTCATAGATTCGTAGTTAACCGCCTCTTGTCCTATTCCTCCTCTTCCTTTGAGTTGACTACAGCCATGTCTGAGAGGACACCTAACTTTGCATGTGATGATTGAACAAATGTGGCCAAGTTAACTGGCCTCCTTTTCACTTATAAACCAACTATCTTGTAACACTTACAACTTTTGATCAAATGATGCATATGACTGAGAGAGTAGGCCACTTACCTATGGTCTCGATGCCATGCTATAGTTGTCAAAGATCAGAGGTGTTGTGTTGTTTATTTGTTACATGGTCATTCTTCTTCCTCCTCTTGATGTTTGATGATGTTTTTTTGTATTTTGTAGATTTCTATGACTAAAGATCTGATGTTGTTGCTACTGTGGAGCTCCTGGATCATCCTAGTGAATCCCTGTAGATGATGATTGACATTCTATGGGATAGGTTGCTACAAGATTTCCTACAGGATTTCCTGCAGCTGCTTCTCCCTTAGAATTTCTTAATCATGTTGTTGGTTGGGGATGTGAGGATGGTGCAATGAATGAACAGAGGGAGTAGGAGTGTGTGTGGAGCAAGGGACATTCAAGTAATGCTCTTACTCTCCTCTGTTTGTCCTTTTTTTTCTTTTTTTCATAACTGACAGACATTGATCTCTTTTTTTTGGATCGTTATTGTAGGAATGATGATAATGGATAAGGCGAGGTGTTAAATTTGTCTAGGATGAATTTTAGGGACCTACCAACCCTACCATTCACCCTCGAATTATTTCCTATAAGGTTTTTGGGCCGCTGTAATTGCTACAGGATCATCTTGTAGGTTTTCAGGGGATCCTACAGGAATACAAGGGATCCTGTAGAAAACATAGTCTTTGCCTAAATTGAAGCAATGGAGTGAGAAAACGATAGAAATGATGGAGGGATGCATGGTAAGGAGTGGAGGAGATGGATAGGTGTGACACAGGGTTCCCTTTGGATCCTCTTTTTGCTCCTTGACTGTCTTTCTCACCCACCTACAAATATCGATTATATCTTTCTCTCTCTCTCTCTCTCTCTCTCTTGAAAAACACCTAGGCTACCTCAGAGAGGTTTTAACCCTAGATGTTTTCCCTAGCCCCCTCAAGGAAGGTTCTCACCCAAGGATCTTCTTATTCTTCTTTTTTCTTTTTTCATCATTGGGCTGCCTCATGAGGTTTTCATCCCAACGATGGGACTCAGGCACCTCATGGAGGTTTTCACCTGAGTCCTTATTCTTTTTTATTTTTTAGTGACCTGATGAGGGAGGAGCTGGAACTTGATCTACCATCATCATTGTTTTATTGATATTGTCAATAAACTCTTCTTTTGATAAAGGCCTTTTGTACATTTTCAATCGGTGTCCATTGACAAGCAATGGAATTCCTTCTTCATCTATAGTTCTGATTTGCACTAAACCATTATCCTAACATCTCTCCACCACATAAGATCCAAGCCATCTTGTCCTTAGCTTGCCCTTGAAGTATTTATATCTAGAATCATATAACAATGCCCATTTACCCTCGTGAAATTTCTTCTCGTTATTACGTTTATCATGCCGGATATTCCTCTAAAGCCAAACCATCTCTCTATGTAGGAGGACCTGCATTCTGAATTCATCCAAGCCATTCAATTGGAACAATATTTCCTTCTATGCATGACATGAATGAAATCCAAATCTAGTTGGGCTACCATCCCCAATGTGTTATACTCAAACTCAATGGACAATAAAGCCTTTTTCCCATATACTAGCTCATAGGGTGTAAATCCATTGGTGGTCTTCCATGTGGTATTATAGGCCCAGGTGGCCTCAACTAGTCTCTCTGCCAAATCCTTCCTACTACTGCTCATTACCTTGGTTAAGATGCCCTCCAATGCCCTGTTAGTCGCCTTCACTTGCCCATTAGCTTGTGGAAGATAGGTCATGGGGGTCCTATGCTTGATTTTGTGATGGTTGAGTAGTTCTTCAATCATGTTGGAGGTAAACTTGCTTCCTTGGTCTGTGACTAGCTCTCTAGGGTACCTAAATTTGTAGAATAAATGCTCCCTTAGGAACTCAACCACCTTCTCTTGTTTTGTTGCTTTAATTGCCTTGGTTTCAGCCCACTTAGTCAAATAATTATTGCACACAATAATGTATTGTTTTTGCTTTGAAGGAGGGTTGATAGGCCCAATGAAGTCCATGCCCCACTTGTCAAATGGCTCGAAAGTAACTTGAGCCTGTAGGGGAATTTCATCTCTTGGAGTAGGTTTTCCCATGCTCTCACACCGATCACACTAGAAAATGTACTTTTTCTCATCTTGATGAAGAGTAGGCCAATAACAACCTAATTGTAACACTTTGAAAGTTATCCTCTTTATTGTGAAGTGACCTCTACAAGGCGCATCATGACAGGTCAGAAGGATGTCAAAAACTTCCTCTTCCCTTACACACCTTCTTAGGATTTGATATGGGCCAAGTTTGAAAAGATTACCCCCAATCCAGGTGAAGGGGGCACTTTTCTTGACTATCTTGCACTTTTCTTTGGAGGGCAAGTTTGGTGGGAATTGTGCTAATACCAAATAGTTGTTATACTAGCAAACCATGGAGAGAGAGCTGAAATAGCAAACAAGTGCTCGTCTGGTAACTAGTCATCCACCATTCCTTCTTCACCTGTAGGCAAATTCACCCTAGATAAAAAGTTTGCAACAACATTTTCTTTACCATGCTTATCAACAATGGTTAGATCAAGCTGTTGTAATAAGAACAACCACCTTATAATTCAAGCATTCACATCTGGTTTGTTCATTAAATATTTGATTACAACATGGTCAGTATGCACAAACATTTGATAGCTTGCAATGTAATGCCTAAATTTGTTTAATGAATGCACAATAGCTAGGAGTTCCTTTTCATTCACTGCATAATTTAGCTCAACTTTTGACAAGTTCTTACCAATAAAATAGATGTCATAGGGAATTTCTCCTCTACCTGACCTAAGGGTACTCCTATGGCTTTGTTTAAGGCGTCAGTATGAATATGAAAAGGGAGGGTCCAGTTTGGGCCTCCAAGAATTGGTGTAGTGGTTAACTTATCCACTAGAATGTTTAAGGCCTCTTTGACAAGTTTTTGACCATATAAGCTCAATATCCTTGGCCAACAACCCAAATAAAGGAGAGGCTAACTTTCTAAAGTATTTTATGAACCTTCGGTAGTATCCATCTAATCCTAAGAAGCTCTTAACATCTCTTTGCTTTTGCAGAGGTGGGACCCTTTACATGATTGCTATTTTGTTCAAGTCCACTTGTAGTCCTTGTTGAGATATTGAATGAACTAACACGGTCCCTTCAAATATCAGACCAAACTATTGGCTACTATGGATGTAGAAATAAATCGTATGAAATTTTCACTACAGCATCCATTGACAGAGTCTTTTCCTCAAGGTTCTTACTCTAAACTCTTGGATGTTTCACTAGACTTAGCAAGTGTTCCCCTGCCAGACAAGATAAATTTCCATAGGAAGGTTGGAGAGACATTGTATAGCAATCTCAAAGAGTAACAAAATGACCATAAACAAGGCCAAGAAGCTACTGGAAAAGGTTGCAACCATGTTGAAACAAGAGAGAAACAACTCAATGGCTCTCCACATGCAGAATGAGAGCTTCAAGGAGCTGGTCATGAAGCCAGGAGTGAATCTAGAAGATAAGATTGCTTTTGAAGCCCTCCTTCAAAGTTCCCAAACAAAAATCCAGGAGGTAAGGCATAAGCTAAAGATCTGAGGTAGTGATCATGTTCAATCTAAGGATCTTGCGTAGGTAGAAGAAGAGAAGGAGATCCTAGCCAAAGAGGTCATTAAAAGGAACAATGAAATAATGGCCCTTAAAAAACATGCAACAGAGCTGTAAAAGAGAATAGAATCACGTATATGTGCAGTGATAGTGGTTAAAGATCCTCAAAACCCAACTGAATAGCTCACTAAGACCCTCACTTAGCTCCAGAGTTTAGAGGGGGGGCTTAAAAGGGTGCAGAATGATCTAGATGCTACCCGAAAAATCCTAACAAAGAAAGAGAACTAGTTGGATACTGCCAAGGCAAATGAAAAAATCGTTAGTAAGAATTTACAGGGAACAAATCGGGAGATCTCAAATTTAAAGGCAAAGCTGAAAGGAAACATGTTCCTACTGCAAGACAAGAAACTAGCCTGGGATGAGCTCATTGAAGAGGTAAGGAACCACTAGGATTATATAACCTTGAGGGATGAATAGAGGATTATAATCAAGGATTATAAAAGTTTCATCCTATCAACCAAAGAGGAGGGAGAGAAGAATTCCCAATTTTCCAAAAGGTCATTCAGTTTGTGAATGAGAGGCCGCTCAGTGAGTTGAGGCCCATATATGTGGTGGATAGAGTCATTGCTATCATGGAGATTTATAAGGTTGTCTAGAAGGAGGAATCTAGAGTCAAAGTTAAGGAGTGCATAGAGGTGTTATAAAAAAATGTGGTTGCCTTCAACATTGATTTCGATAGGATTGTCACGGCAGGGTTACCCAGTTGTTGGGACTTTGAGGGAGTGTTGATCCAGTGGGAACAATACACTAAAAGACTAGTGGAGGAAAAAATAAAACTAGACTTTTCCCATGAGAATGCTGTGATTCTGAAGGGTAATACTATGATAAACCATCTAAAGAGGAACTTTTAGCTATTAGGGATGGTTAAGATCCTGTTTCACCCTAGACTGAACTACACATGTCTGACCAACCTCAAAGTTGCATAGCAATGATTCTTCTGGGATCCTTTGTGAGTGTGAACACTATGTAAAAGATGTGATCAATTCGTCAACACTCATATGCTCCAAAACATCAAACCATCTATGTAACCTCCACAACCTTCCTATCGTGACCAGTGATACGTGATCTTGTCAATTATGACAATTTTATTTCTTATTTTATGTAAATATTTTATTTTCATCTAGTCAGTTAGGGTTCGGTTAGTACAGTTGTGCCACAAAGCATGCTAAAGTTTTTGTTATGATTATCCACTGTAATAAAATCAAGAAGGAATATTTTATAACGGGCTCTCCCTCGGAGGCCCTATAAAAGCAATTTTATGGGACTAAACCAAGGGTTCAAAATTTTGGGTTTTCCAAGAGAGAAGTTCTATCTACTAACAATGACATGTATGCTTTGTGGAAGATTAATAAATGTTTTTGGCGATTCTAGCTCATCTAAATATGTAGTATGTTCTCCTTCTATTTTTATTCCATATGTTATTATTATTCTTTTCAGATTACATGTAATAGTCACTTCTGGAAGTGTTTTCATGGATTTATGGATTCCTCTTAGTCTAATGCCAATGAGATATTCCTATATTGATATGAAATAAAATCCTTAAAATGCTCTCAATGTATCTTTGCATTCCATTCAATTCTCTATTCCATCTATTCCACTCATAATTTTGATGCATTGGATTCATAGATTTAAGCTTGTGTATCGATTTTCCTTCTTGTTATAGTCTTCTACCAAATATACTATAAAGAATGATAAAATACAAGTTCATGTGATGTTGGACGCTATGGATCTAATCTTAATGCTTTTGTGAGTAATAGTGTGCATCAGGTTTTTGCATTTCTCCTCCTAAGGAAGGTTCTGAATCAATTTTATCTCAAAATGTTAAACACTTAGTGTGATGTGAATTTCCGGCCAATCTTTAAGACGCTCATCAAGATGTCCTAGACACTGGTCTCTCCTCAACCCAGTGGCTGTCTCTAGGAGATAAAATAAGAAGGATGACTTTATAATAAAAATTGTAATTACCCAAATCATATTTTAGTTCGAAACCAACACAAAGCTAGTCCTTGTGTTCCATAATACAACCTTCATTAAGGTATGGGGAATTTTATTCTTTGATCATTGATCACCAAGCCAACTTCAACTTGGGAGCATGCTTGGTTGGTCATAATATCTTCTTCCGAGTTATTACTTCTAAGAATGTGATAGGACTTTCGAGAGATGAAACTTGTCATTAGTCTTTTGATCCTCTGAAGCACTCTAGTGAGAGAGTTATCCCTCGGGGGATTCTCGTTGTTTAGGTATTGAATTGTGATTAATGAGTCTCCCAAGTTAAGTATTTCCTTCACTTTCTTTTCTTTGGTAATGATTAGTCCTTGAAGGAGACCATACATTTCTACTTGGTTATTGGATCTTCTCCCAAGTCCCCATGCTGAGGTGGAAGATGGATGCTAGTGGTGAAGTCTAGACCTCCTCTTGAAGTACCTATAGTGCTTAATGAATTTGTGTCTTTCATGAACTAGGCAACAATATACATCTTCAGAAACTAGGAAATCATGAGTTAATTTCCCATATTATGTGTGAAGAAAGTGCTAAAGGAAATGAGAACATGAGTGAGATCTTATTGCAAAAATAGAGTAATGGAAAAAGATGACAATGAATGAACCAAATGCTGATTCGAGACAACAAATTCCAAAGCTCATGCAAGAACTAAAAATTTGTTTTTTTTCAGGCTGCTGAAGGGTCTCTTCCTCAATTCATGGTCCCAGAGGGAGGAAGGGAGGCCAAGGCACCTACTGACAACCTTGTGGTGATCCTTTTTCTCCTTACTAACTTGCTAACTAAAATAAGGCATAAATTGAAGCAAACTAACATACAACTAATCTAATCTACATTGTTGTAATGGAAATGCAACTACTTAAGCAAATAAACAATCAAACTATGAATCTATACTAACATACATGTACAATAAAGACGAGCCTTGGCTACTAGGGTTGGGCCCTAACCTAAGTGCTCCATCCCTATAAGCTAACTCAGTGTTGGCTCAAAACAAAACTCATTCTTATCAAAATAATGGATTACATCAAAAACTGTCACAAGTCTTGCAGCACAAAAATAGAGTAGAGTTTTACAAAAAAAAAATTGAATCCTACTGGCATCCTAGGCCTCTCTACTAATAAATCTAAAGTCTCCAACAACTTCCTTAAAATTAGGGAGGCTCGGCTCCAAGATTCAAGATAAATTGGTGCTTTGTATTTCACTTGCTCGGCTGCCTTCTAGTCTTCATGATTTGGCTGTTTACACTCCAAGCTGATGGAGGAATATTCGAATGGATGGATAGTAAATGAGGAGGATTTTTCTCCTATAATTCCTCTCCTTTGTCTCATTCGATTTTTTACCACATTCTTCACAAAAATTCCTTGCTTTTATCCTTCAATCCTGCATTAAATGCACATTAGACCACAAAGCAAAATATCCAACTCTAACTCATCTCATAAACAAAATATAATGAAAAGTATGCAATAAGTTGTGAGAATAGCTAGTTTGACTAAGCTAGGAGGTGAATTAAGGCCCATAGAATTATCCAATGACGAGGCTTATCAATTAGTAGTAGATATAGTTTATGGCTTACAAAATTACTCCTTACCATGAAGCATTAACTTAGCACAGATACCAATCGAAGATTAATACTCTAAACAGAGGATGGTAGAAATGGGACCACAATCATGTTTCTCCTCTCATTGATGACTACTCTAGCAATGATCACATATTGATCATCAACAACACCGTGAACAACACCTAGAAACAATGACACAAGCCCCCTCCAAGGAAACTTTGACATCTAAGTTAGATATGGAAACTGCTAATGGGGTCTTAGGAATCATGGATAGGTCATGCTTTTATGAAAACAATTGAGGGAGTGAAACAAAATTCTATAGCCATAATATTTTCTTCTCAACCTCAAATTCTAGGTATAGGTCCTTAAACCACCATATCTAAACTATGCTAGTTATCAAATAATTCCAAGAATGTTATGGGTGCCATGACTAGGTTAATTATGAACAAAGAATGTGTCTAAGGGTCTAATCAAGGTCATGGCAATATAACAATGGTAAGTTTATCTATATTATGTTTGTAAGCCTTAAACACCATAAATAAAACCTACAACCCACAAGGCATCTAACAATATAGGGTTGAATGCATCCTTGAAGAACAAAAGGAGACCCATGTGCAATATCTTTATTTAGTAAAGGGATATGGGTGTCATGAATAAATCGTAACATGTTCCATAAATAAGAATGTGTCATAGGCCATCACGTTGAATCAATCTCAAGGCCATGGTTATAGTTCTTTAGTGTCTAAGTGAGATATGAGTTTTGTGAGAAGGTTTTATGCAATATAAATGGTTTCTAAGGTTTATACATGGTCAATTAGGGAATCAAGTGGTTTAAGATAGAATCAACCTTCTAAAGCTTAAGTGTTATGGATAGGGGAGGAAAACACTTAGGCATTAAAATAATAGATGCCATTTTTTCAGTTATTTTGATGAAAAATAACTGCAATCTAGAATGTAAACCCTATTTAAGGGGCCGTTGACATCAATTTTGGATATTGATGCTATTACGAGGTTTTAGGCACAAAGGACAAGTTATAAATATTTTGAATATGGTTGAGGAAGGAAAACAAACACCTTGCTATATTTTTGAACCTTTTGAGGCTTAAGACCCTTGAAAAAGTCCTCAAGCCAACACATTAGTCCTTTGTAGGGCTTATTTACATGCCTTCAAATTGGATAAAAGTACCATGAGTATGTTATGTACATTGAAAAAGGGTATTCTTATATAAGAATGGTCATTGGGGAACTTAAGGTCCTTAATACATAATTTAACCCTCTCAATTTCAAGCACCATGAAAAAAAACTAAGTAGAGTGGCATGCATCCTCACTATGGGGTCTTTGGCCTAGGATTTGGATGTTTGTTCCAGACAAATATTTTGCACACATTAGTAAGTCTTGGAGCCTTGACAATATTCATAGCAAGGGAAAAGTATCCTTAGGATATTAATTAGGTTCAATGTAGCGATTCTTGGCTTAAGTACCATGAAAATATCTTAAAAGAACCACATGGGAGCATCGATTGTGTGAAGATATTGGCCACTTTGTAGAGAATTTGTCACCTCTTGAGCATAATATAGCTACCATGATCATGTTTTGTGCATTAAAACTATGCGTCAATGGATAAATGTTGTCATATGGCAAATATTGAACTTAATCCTTAGTTGAAACTTATTATTCTCAAGCACCATGAATAAAAACTATAATTACTAAAAGTAATCCTCTCCAAGGACTGTAGACATCTAGGTTGAAGATGTATGTCGTTATGAGGTCCTAGAGATCATGGTTGTGTCTCGAATATGTAACTCTAATTAGGGGACAAGAACATGATCATATGGTCACAAACCTTACTTTTCAAGATCAAGTAGCATCGAGGAGTCCTCAAACGACCACATTGGACTTCCATTAATTATAAATTGGTTCCAGGGGTGTTGTGGATGCCATAACTAGGTTATTTGTGCACCAAGAATAGGCTTAGAGGTCTAACCAAGGTCATAAAATGACAATAATGATTGTAGAGATATGGTGATAGAATTATAATTGCTCAAGAAATTAAACTAAAATCAAGATACAAAATTTTACTATACAACTGTGTGGAAAGTAATTCACAATTTAGAACATGTGCAAACATGCATCATCAAATACACAAGTACACAAATTTTTCTAGGTGAAAGAAACTGCTAAAAACCCCTTAAGATCATTTTGCATTAATGAAGTGAATTAAGAAATTATTACAATTGTGATCTCTCCATCTGAGGACAAACTACAAGAGTAATCTTGTTCTCACTCTTCTTACACGCACTTTTCCCACACTTGCGTTTCCTACACTCATGCTTCCTGCACGAGTGTTACCTACACTCGCACTTCCTATACTCAATCCTATTTGCTTTCACAATTCCTAAGGAAATAAACTGCTATTCCTTATGAGTTTCCTCCAAATTGATTGTGTAGTTCTGAAGGATTGAGCACTAATTGCATGCAACAACTGTACACTCAAAATAGTTTAGAATTTCTTGTTACAATACCTTGGAATCTCCATCACAGTTGACGAACTCAAAATTCTTGCATGCACTAGCTATTTTTAGTTTATTGATCAGTTAACTAGATGATCACTTAGTTAGACTGTTGTTCAACTACACAACTAACCTCTAACTAGTTCAATCAATAGTTGGAACTATTTTAACTGAATACAGTTGGAAATAATTGAATTGGATTACTAAAATGTAGCAATCACACATTCTTAAGTCAACTCCAACCCCTCTAACTCTAATTTAATGAGCTAACAGAGTGACAAGAGTCATGTCACCTCAGTTAACTACCTCCAAGCTGTCTGCTAATGTGGAAATTCAAATTTTATCTATTTGACCAAGGCAAAGTCAAATTCATACTCTCTTGCTACACTTCTGAACACTCCCTCTTAGTAAGAAAGGGATTTTCAACCACTCAATCCTATTTGCTTTCACAATTCCTAAGGAAATAAACTGCTATTCCTTACGAGTTTCCTCCAAATTGATTGTGTAGTTCTGAAGGATTGAGCACTAATTGCATGCAACAACTGTACACTCAAAATAGTTTAGAATTTCTTGTTACAATACCTTGGAATCTCCATCACAGTTGACGAACTCAAAATTCTTGCATGCACTAGCTATTTTTAGTTTATTGATCAGTTAACTAGATGATCACTTAGTTAGACTGTTGTTCAACTACACAACTAACCTCTAACTAGTTCAATCAATAGTTGGAACTATTTTAACTGAATACAGTTGGAAATAATTGAATTGGATTACTAAAATGTAGCAATCACACATTCTTAAGTCAACTCCAACCCCTCTAACTCTAATTTAATGAGCTAACAGAGTGACAAGAGTCATGTCACCTCAGTTAACTACCTCCAAGCTGTCTGCTAATGTGGAAATTCAAATTTTATCAATTTGACCAAGGCAAAGTCAAATTCATACTCTCTTGCTACACTTCTGAACACTCCCTCTTAGTAAGAAGGGGATTTTCAACCACTCAATCCTATTTGCTTTCACAATTCCTAAGGAAATAAACTGCTATTCCTTACGAGTTTCCTCCAAATTGATTGTGTAGTTCTGAAGGATTGAGCACTAATTGCATGCAACAACTGTACACTCAAAATAGTTTAGAATTTCTTGTTACAATACCTTGGAATCTCCATCACAGTTGACGAACTCAAAATTCTTGCATGTACTAGCTATTTTTAGTTTATTGATCAGTTAACTAGATGATCACTTAGTTAGACTGTTGTTCAACTACACAACTAACCTCTAACTAGTTCAATCAATAGTTGGAACTATTTTAACTGAATACAGTTGGAAATAATTGAATTGGATTACTAAAATGTAGCAATCACACATTCTTAAGTCAACTCCAACCCCTCTAACTCTAATTTAATGAGCTAACAGAGTGACAAGAGTCATGTCACCTCAGTTAACTACCTCCAACCTGTCTGCTAATGTGGAAATTCAAATTTTATCAATTTGACCAAGGCAAAGTCAAATTCATACTCTCTTGCTACACTTCTGAACACTCCCTCTTAGTAAGAAAGGGATTTTCAACCACCCATATCTTGCACCTATGGAATTTGAGCTCCCCTCTTTACAAACCCTTTGTTAATATGTCATCATCTTTTTCCTTTGTCAGAATGTATTGTAGTAACATTATCACCTTTGCACACAATCCTATAAATGATGATACCAAATATCTATATGTTTGGATTGATCGTGAAATATAGGATTCTCAGACAGCTTAATGTAACTATGATTATCAAAATATATCATAGTTGGATCCAACTATTGACCAAATATTCACACAAGCATCTTTCTCATCCAGATCACCTCACATGCCGCTTAACTTGTAGCCATGTATTCAACTTCTACTAAACTGAGCACCACATGCCTCTACTTCCTGTTATACTAGGAAATTGTTGCAAACCAAACACTAAAAATTTCACTGATGTACTCTTTAATTCGTATGGAATCCCTTCCTAATATAGATCTATGAAGCCACACATGTTCACTCCCTCTATATGTCTGTACCATAATCCATATTGGGTAGTTCCTCTGAGATACCGTAAAACATGCTTTGTTTCCTTCCAAGGCATTTTGGTTGGCCTAACCATATCATGGCTTAGTTAGTTGATCGCATAGCACATATTTGGTTATGTATTCACATCAGTGAACCCACTAGTTGTCGGTAAATGGTAGCATCAATCTCTTTACCTCAAGTGTAATTCTCCTTCCTCTAGTTGGTCGCCAGAGGTGTTTCCATGGCTTTACAACTCTTCGTGTGAAATATATGCAGTATCTCGGTCGAATACTTTCCTTGAGACAAAAAAATTCCCCGTCACCTTCCCATACATCCATCCCAAGGAAGTAGTGCATGAGACCCATTTCCTTCATCTCAAATTCCCTTGCAAGATCCTCCTTGTAAGAGTTGACCAACTTCTCATCACATGTCAATATTGAATCATCAACATATAAAATAATGATAGGATATCTGTTTTCTACCGAAATATGATAGAGGTTTGTATGTCCTTCACTTTTGGTGAATACCAAACCAAATGAGATAGTTGCCAATCTGAGTGTACCAAGCTTAGGCTGCTTGTTTTAGACCATACAAAGCTTTTTTGAGTTTGCAGACATGAGACTCCTAAAAAAATGTATCAAAACCTTCTAGTTTCTCGATGTACAATTCCTCCTCAACAAAATAATTGAGAAATGTTGTTTTTACATCCATCTGGTAGATCTTCCACCTCATATATGTAGCCAAACTAGGAATTGATCTAATGGATGAGTACCTTGCTATGAGAGAAAATGTTCCTCATAGTCAATTCCCTCAAGTTGAGATAATCCTTTGGCCAAAAATTTGGCCTATACTACTTTATGCTCCCATCTAGTGCATGCTTAACCTTGAAGATCCATCTCAAAACCACAATAGATTTATCTTCCAGCATTGGGGCCGCTTACTAAACATTGTTCTTGATGATGGATTTGTATTATTCCACCATTCCATTAACCCAAACTAGTTACTCGACTACTTCCTCAAAAGAGGATGGCTAAGTCTCTACAATCTCAGTCATTAGAACCATGTAGCCAGTGTACATATCAGGTGACCTCCTTTTCCTACATAAATTTGAAGGAGCTTCAACATTCACTCTCACATCCTGCATTAATCTATCAACATCTCTGGTTATTTTTCTACCTTCTCTCATTGTTTTTGCTTGAATGAGTGTCTCCACTCTACCTCCTCCTCGTTCCTCCATTTTTTTTTTATTCCACTACTCCCTGAGGCTCCTCCTAAGGCTCCTTCTTAGAGCTAAAAGCTCCCCTTCTGGTGGGATTTGAATCTCCCTCTCAAGAGAGCACTACATCACTTTATCCTCATGAAAATTTACATCCCTTTCCACAATTGTTATTTTGATAGAAGGTAAGTACACATGGTAATTGTGTGGAGCTTCAGTGTAACCCACAAAAAACCCCAACTATGCTCTCAGCTCAAGTTTCTTCCTTGAATATTTGTATACATGTTAGTAAAAAAAAGGCTCCAAAATCATAAACTGAGACATATTCGAATTTCTCCCTAAGAAGGCATCCTCTAGTGTAATCATAACAATAATCCAATGAGGACTCCAGTTATGAAAGTAGACTATTTTGTTACATGCCTCTAGCCACAAATGCAGTGGTAGGCTTTGGTCATGTAGCATAGCTCTTGAAGCTTCAACAATGCTCTAGTTCTCTCTCTCAGTTACTGCATTCTGCTACAAGTTGTCGAGTCCCATCAACTCTCTTCCACATCCTTCTTTCACACAAAATAACTTGAATTCATTTGAAACATACTCACCTTTATTATCGCTCCTAAGAGCCTTCACCTTCCTTCTGATTTCTTCGTCAACTAGTGCCTTGAGTTCTATAAATTTGGAGAATGTCTCATCCTTCTTCCCTATGAAGAAGATCCAACACTTTCTTGAGAAATCATTAATAAAAATAACAAAGTACTTATTTTTGGAAGTGTTCGTTGTCGAGAATGGTCCAAAAAAATCATAGTTGACTCTTTCGAAGACTGCATCTGCTTGGTTTTCTTGATCACACAATGTGTATTTTACATACTTTGCCATGGTACAACCTTTACACACATCCTGCTTCTCAAGTTTTCCTTTAGTGATGCCAATGTTTATTTGTTGCATAATTTTCAGGGTGCCATGATGCAAATGGCCCATTCTTCTATGCCAAAGTTCACGAACATCACAACTCTGTACTTTCTCTACCTTACTACTTAATGCAAAACAATCCTCCACATTTAACTTGTACATGTTCTTCACATGAACCCCGATCTACTTCACCTGTCTAGTGGATATGTGTCTGTGAAAATATTTACCTTTATTTAAGATTACATCATAACCACGGTCTTCCAAAATGAATACATGGATGAGGTTTGTTAAACACACATGGGAAGCAAGAATAATATGAAAGATAAAACATGACATTACAATTTTATTAACAAATGATATACATTTATAGTACATTGTTGTGACCGTTGGGTTTCACATCCCAAGGTCTCTTGGACTACTTTGTCTATTCAACTTCCACACTAACCCATTGAGGATTAGGTTTCCAACATTCCCCCCCCCCCTTAATTAGAAGGGTTATGTACGAGTCCAAGAAGAGAGTTGTAATACAAAATGTGCAAAAATGCATGGCAGCACAAGGCTGAATGTGCTCTCTGAAATGTTGGTATAAAAGGCAGTGGTTTAAGAATGACCACCAACACTGGAATGCTTAGTGAAGTTCCCGGAACTCTTCCAAAACTAGCAAGAAGCTGAAGTCTTCTACTAGAGGAAGGGCTCCTATTATTTTGAAGAGGGAAACCTTCAACTAATAAAGGGAGGTCTCACCCCGCATAAAAGGGATAACTTCAACCTGAAAAGGGAAGTCTCAACCTGTGATGGTTTAAAGATGACCAACAACTCTGGAATGCTTAATGCAATTCCTAGAACTCTTCCAAAACTAGCAAGAATCTGGTGTCTTTTGCTAGAGGAAGTGTTCTCAATTTTGTACCTGGAATTCTTCCAAAGCTGGCAGAAGTTGAAGTCTTCTATTAGAGGAAGTGTCCCAAATTGCTAATTGAGGGCATGTTCACGGGCATCTTTGTCTCTGGCTACAACTCTGAAACTGTTGTGACAGGTTGTGGCTCAGGCTTGCTTGATGTGACTTTGAAGCTTGTAGATGACCATCATTTCCCCCCCTGTCAGATACAAGGTGAGATGATGGAGAAAAATCAACTGCAAGACTATTCAATACTCTAGAACAAGTTCTGACATGTGTTTGGAATATCTTCTTGGCTGTTGATGCCCATTGCCAAGAAGCGATCCATCCAAGATGAATCTTTGTTCTTACGGGACATTTATTTTTGAAGCATATGTTTGAAGAATGACTAGTTTTATGACAGTGCTTACATGGATGAAGATCAAAGCAGTGATCTTTCATATGGCCAACTCGGTCACAGTGTTGGCATTTCACAATCTGTTGTTGTTGTTGTTGTTGTGGAAGAGAGGCAGAGTCTAGAATAGCTGGAGGTGAACTGTCAGGAGGAGCAGGTGAACTATCATGAACGAATCCAGTACTCTCAAACTGAATGGGCTTTGACTAGTCTGGAATATGAAAGGAAAAGTCCTTGTCATATCCAAGACCAGTTCTATGCTTGTTGTGGACAAGCTGTTCCCAAGGTCTGATGATGGGCTTGGGAAGTGCAGACTAAGTTTCTGCATCTGCATGTACAACTGCTACTTTATTTGAATGAACTGTAACATTATTGACTTGTTGATGGGTGGTTGTCTCAATGTTCTGAACAAAGATAGGTTCAGAATGATATCTATTTTGATGTAGCTCTTCTTGTTGTAGTTGTGATTCAAGCTGCAAAAAATTGATCTTTTCCTGTGCATTACGCAAGCAGCTCTGAATGTCACAAAGAGTGTATTTGTTGATGTTGACTATGTTTTTGGCACTAGAATGTATTAGTGTGTTCAATAACTCTAATACTCCATAACTTCTTCCCATTTTATCGACAAATCAAACTATGTTAAATACACTTATTTTAACCTTTTTTTTCAAAGATATTAGAAGTGGCTCCTCTTTCGATTTGCACCAAGTTTTCACTGAATGGTAAAATCATACAACTTTTTGAATAAGATGATAACTTCTATACACTTTAATACTCCATTAGGTAGAATAATTTATCTTCAAAGCTATCTTAATCCAAATTCACAAGAAATATCAAAGATATATGTGAACAAATTATTTTCATCTTCATGGCATTTTCGCAATTATTGTCTTTCCTGTCAAAGGTACGACATGAAAATACTGTAATAGTACCCACTAATACATCATGCTCCTCCATTATACAAAATCAAAATACTGAAAATACATCCTTCCTTTTCAAGGAACAAAATCAAAATGTTGGCATTGCAGTCAATACATTGCACCCCATTAACGTACAAAATATAAATGTGGAAACAGTAGTGATCAATACATCTTGCCCCTCTTACGTACAAAATCTAATTGCTGAAACTACAAGCACTAATATATCTTGTCCCTCTAAGTTACAAAATTAAAATATTGAAACTGTAGTCATGAATACATCTTGGCCCTTAGTAACTGCTGAAACTGCAGTCACTTCAGTTGAAACTAAATCTGAACATGCAGCTATGTATGCTGAAAAGTTGGAAAGAGTTGATGAAACTACAAAAGAAGTTGGAAATGATCTGGAAAACACTTCAGAGGCCCATATGCTTGAGGAGTTGCAGCCAAATACAATTGTTGACAAGGAAATACAAAGCTCAGAGCACCAAATGGATACTTCTAGACCTGATTGTGTTCTAGATGGAACAGGAAATGGATACTTTGAAACCACCAATCCAGCTCATTCAGTAGCTTCTCCTGTGGAACACCAAATAGAAAAGCCAATCAAGGATCCTAAAGTTGTCACTTAACTTCTCCAAAATACCAACAGCATGAAGCAAATCAAAGTCTGGTTCCAGAATCGAAGATGTAGAGAGAAATAACACAAGGAGGTAAGTCATCCCCAGACTATCACCACAACGGAATCTCTTGGAATGGAAGCAGGCAAGTACATTTGGTATATAGCAGAGAAGGTGGAATTCTGGAACGTCTTTACAATGACAGCCCAAAGCCTAGTGCTCTGCGTCGCCAACAGCTCATCGTTGTATGGAAATATATCACAAATATAACACGTTGTATGGAAATATAATACGTTGTATGGAAATATATCACGAATATAACACATTGTATGGAAATATAATACGTTGTATGGAAATATATCATGAATATAACACGTTGTATGGAAATATAATACGTTGTATGGAAATATATCACGCTGAGGTATGGAGACCTGGGCTCGATTCTGGGAAATGATCACATTCATGTGACGAGAGAGGGTTGGACCCTCTGCGGATTTTTTTACTTGATTCTTGCAAATGTTTCTGCTGCCACCACCGTGGAGTAGATGGGCTTTGATGGCCTTCAGTTACTGAAGTTTCATTCTTCAACCATGGCTCGGCTAATACTCCTCCAACAGTAATACGCACCCTTCTCTGCACACTATCACAGTTCCAACAATACCACTTGTTCACTACATCCGTTCAATGTAGGCAATGAGAACAGTGTAACAGTAGGAACGCTTGTCAGAATCTGGCACCAACAAATATATGGCAGCGTAACAGTAGGAAATACCAAGCGGTATAATGTAAATAATACGTGGGAGCTACGTGGGAGCTGGGCATTCATCAAACAATGGGAGCTGGGTGTTCATCAAACAGTTCTGACACCAAAACATTCTTTTGGGCATTCATCAAACATTCTGACACCAAAACGTTCTTGTTCTGTAAAAGCAGAGAGACGTTACACCCAAACACGTGCCAACAATGAGCGAAGGGAGGACAATAATGAACGGGTGCAGTTAATGGTTGAACGCATCACTGTAATTCCACTAACATGCAATATACATGCAACTGCAAGAAATGTAACTCGGACGACTTCGATGATAATAACTTATAGATAATGGGAGATATTTTGGCTACTACATACAAAGACGTTTTCAAGGAGTATCATGCAACAATGTCCATTAACGTACAATACCATGTACCAATTTGAATGAGCAACAACATTCCACCATACTCTGATCTCTTCAATGCACTATCTTCAAACTTTTGTATTCCATATTTATGGCATTCAACAAAACAATCGTGTCAGCGCAACATTCAAATATAATATATATGCCATGGCTCCTTTATGGAGAGACATAGCCTTGTCTGTTGAGCTATAGGATAAACATCCTTACGACCCCGACAAATGTATCCAATCTTAGTGCATTCACCACTAGCAACGACCAGGTTTGTGCTCTTCACAATATAGGATCGAGCCCTTCTTCATGACTTATTTATTTGAAACAAAGAATTAAAGGCAAGTGTCGACCAATCATGGGAAATCGACAGTACAACAATCACTGAAATTGATGAATTTCTGGATATTCGATTGTGGTATGACCAAAAGAATCTTTTGAGGAGAAACAATGACACATAAGTCGATAAGATTGTAACGTAAAACCTACCATGCTTATTCAGTTCTTGCAAAGATGACAAGAAGAATGAAAATGATAATTTTATGTACGCAGGTTTTGTCTGGAGCAACGCTTTTAAATGGAGCATTTATGGACAGAGAGCGTAGGTAATGGTAGACAAAGAGCACACGTTTATGAACAACAAACGTTTATGGACAGATGAGCAAGCCAGAGACCAAAAATACAGACCTCTGGATTTCAGAGGTCAGGCATGTCGGGGATGGCAGAGCTAACGCGCCAGGACTTTTAATAAACACATTGTGGGACATATCCCAACACAAATATACATACAACAAATTCAACACTAGCGCATGAATTAATCAACCAGCAATATCACCGAGAGTTCACAACCCACATAACATTAATGGTCAATGCATAGGTCTGGTGAGAGAAACACAACAAAAGGCCACAAGAAAACAGTGACTCAAATATGAGCACGGCCAAAATTCACCTGATTTGGTACCATGTTAAACACACATGGGAAACAAGAACAATATGAAAGATAAAACATGACATTACAATTTTATTAACCACTAATATACATTTATAGTACATTGTTGTGGCCGTTGGGTTTCACATCCCAAGGTCTCTTGGACTACTTTATCTACTCAGCTTCCACACTAACCCATTGAGGATTAGGTATCCAACAAGGTTCTTCTCTTAGCCTGGAACAAACATGACATCTTTGAGGTGAACAGGTGGTCCAAACTCCCTCTTAAAGGTTATTGTACCAATCCTGGTAGCATTGTACCTTCCATCATCCCTATGATCAATATGCATCTGGAGACATTTCTCCTCTGGGTCACTAAAACACTCTCTACACCCTATCATGTGGAGTGAGGAACCTGAATCCAAGTTCCACGCACTTCCCATCACAGTGTTGGCCATGCATATGATAAGTGTGAAGACTAGCTCAAATGTTTCACCTACTACTCGTCGAGACTTCTCTTTGCTATACTTTTTGTGTGGACACTTTGTAAAATAGTGCCTGAATTCATGCTTCTTGAAGCATTTTATTTTGGAGAAGTCTTTCTTCTTGTCCCCTTGGTTGGATTCTTGTTTGGTTTGATATTTTTTATCTTTTCACCTCTTTTCCTTTCCATCAAATGAAAGACATTCTTCATCTTCTCCCTTGGATGAACTTCCATATTTGGTATTCCACTTGATCTCTTCTTATACAAAATTAGACCAAAGTGTTCCCAATTCATTAATTTCTCCCACCCATTCACTGATTCTACGTAGGTATGCCAACTTTTGGGAAGACTTAGAAGAGCTAGGATCTCTAGGTTCTGTTCTACAAAATTCACACCAACCCCTCCAAGCTTAACCTGATCTTGTGTAAACCTGGTGAGATACTGCATAATAGTATCATTCTTTTACATCTTGATATTTCAAAATTTGTCTTTGAGGGCCAGTTTTCTTTGGTCACTGTTATTCTTGAATAGATTTGTCAGTGCCTTCCACATTGTAAAAGGAGATTCTTTCCCATGGATATTTGAGGCAATGTGGTCTCACACTGTCTCTAAGATAATTCTCCTCGCCTTGGCTACATCTTTCTTCGATTGGGCTAGGTTATGTTCATCAAGAGATCTTGGTTTTAGAAATTATGTCTTGACATATTCTACCAATTTGTTGTCATCAAGCACCACCTCCATACAATCCTTCCATGCAATGAAATTTGAGATGCCTTCCAAGGCATGCTCTAATCTTAGCTCATTGAAGGTTATTCTCCCAACTAAAGAAAAAACTACTACATTGAAGTTGCAAATTCAAACCTCCTAAGGAAAAAATTCAAAATTCTTGTTCTAATGTGAATCCTGCTCTGATACCATGTAGAATTATGGTGATAGAATTGCAACTACTCATGAAATTAAACTAAAATCAAAAGACACAATTCTTCTATGTTGCTCTGCTGAAAGTAATTCACAATTTAGAACAACATGTGCAAACATGCATCATCAAATACACAGGTACACATATGTTTCTAGGGGAAAGGAACTAATAAAAACCCCTTAATCCCATTTTCCATTGATCAAGTGAATTGAGAAATAATTATAATTGTGATCTCTCACTCTGAGGGTAAATTGCAAGAGTAAATGTGTTCTCACTCTTCATGCACTCGCACTGCTTGCACTCGCTCCTAATTCCTTACACATTTCCCAAGGAAATCAACTCCTATTCTTTAGGAATTTCCTCCAAATTGATTGCACAATTCCTAAGGATTAATCATTGATTGCATGTAACAATTGTACACTCAAACTAGTTTACAACTACTTGTTACAGTACCTTGGAATCACCACCACAACTGAGGAACCTGAATTTCTTACATGCATTAGCTATTTTGAGTTGACTGATTAGTTAACTAGATGGTCAATGAGTTGGACTTTTGTTTCATTATATAACTCACCTCCAACTAGCTCTACCAGCAACTAGAAAAAACTAAATGAATTACTAAAATTTAGTAATCAAACATGCTTAACTAAACTCCAAGCCCTCTAACTCAAATTTATTGAGCGAAATGAGTGACAAGAGACTTGTCACCTCAATTAACTACCTCTAAGTTTCCTGCTGATGTGGAAATTCAAATTTTCTCAATTTGACCAAGATAAAGTCATATTGATACCTTCTTCATACACTTCTCAATAATCATATAATTCCCTAAATGATTTTTATAACTTGCAATCACATTGAAATGGAGCTACAATCAATAAAATATTAATCTATTGGGAAGCATTTAATTGTAAGTGGTTTACCATGGGAGATTATAATGTTTTAGTAACACTAATGAGCCTTTGCATATTGAAAATAGCCAAGGAAGTATAATAATAACCCTGGGAATTTAACAAAGTTGTTTCATCCCATGCCCAATGGAAGATACATTGAATCACTGCAAAAAACCTTTCTATGGGAGAATTGGCCTCTATATGGGATGTGTCTACTATTAATTGATTTTTGATAGCAATGATGGTTATAAGGGCCTAAACCACAATAAAATATGGGAAAAAAGACCTTATATTGGCAAAATCAATCTTCTAGGCCTCAAGGATTGTGACTAAGGCCTCAAACACAACATATGGCCTCTTTACTAGGTGTTTGACCCCCAAGTTGTATTTTAGGTTACATTAGGTTATTTTGCAAAAACGGTATGGACCTTGAGTCCTCGACTATGTCTAAGAGAGGTAAATAGGTCATAATGCTAATGATTTCCTTCTGAAACATGTAAAGGTGAGGGATTTTGTTAATTTGCATTATAGTTAACACCTACTTGTTATTAACATCTTCACATGCAGGTAAATTCAAGAAAGTTGGTGGGATCATCTCCTTTCTTCTACATATTAGATGTGTTTGATACTTTGAGTTTAGCTTTAAATTGATTAATCTAGTTGTTAGGGTTGCATAAATATACAGTAAAACATTTCTCTAACTCTCTGGTCTTATTTGTATTTTTAACGTCATTTCTGAATATGGTCCACATAAATTGCACACACTTAAAGATCTCAATATGCCAATTCTCTTTGTGTGTGTGTAAGGAAATACATATGATCTCCTATCTTTTATGTCCATCAATAAAGAAAATAAAATTGAAAGATTATGTGAAGATATCAAAGTTATATGTGGATACCGTTAGGAGGTTGTGTGCACAAACTTGTATGGATTTAAACATGATTCAAGAAGGAAACAACAAACCCAAGATATTTTTGAGTGTTCTCAACAACAAGAGCCTTGAATGAGTCTTAAAATTAACACATCAATCCCTTTTACGGGTTCTTTGCGTACCTTTGATTTAGATCAAAGTGCCATGAGTAGATTATGTTCATTGAAAAAGTGTCATACACCTAAACATGGTCAAGGTGGGAAATAACATCCTTATGTCATAATTGAACCTCCTCAAGCTCAAACACCATATAAAAACCTAAATAGAGTTACATGTGGCCTCACCATGAGGTATTTTTCCTAGGAGTTATCTATGTGCACCATTCAAATGTTTTACACACATTAGTAAGTCCCAAGGCCTTTACCATTGTAATAATAAACAAGCATTAGCCTAAAGCCCTTAATCATGATTATTGGGACACAAATGCAACATTAAAATATAAAGATATGTTCTTAGGCTAAAGCACTATGAAAATATTCTCGAACCACTTTATACAAATATGAATAGTGGTAAACACACTTATAAATCTATGTCCTTCCCTCCTCCTTCCTTCTCTTTTTATATATGAGAACAAATAAATTTCTTTTTTATTACTTTTTCATTATTATTTTTCATTTATTACTAAACATAGCTATTAAATATATAGATTTTTTTTTTTTTTTTTTTTTTAGGTAACTTTTTATACCTGTATCCATATGGAATAAGAGATTTGGTTATTTAGTTAATTTAATAGCTAATATTTACTTACCAAAAAAACTGGACAAAACATTATATCTATTTAGGTCTTTAAATTTACTTTAAAAAAATAATATGTAATATTTATAAGAAATATCTCATTGTTGAAAAAATATATTTTTTTCATAAATATGAATCCTATATTAATTTTTAAATTATATATATATTTATATATATATTATATATATATATATATTCATTAAATTAAGATAGGTGTTGTGTGGTCTCGATAACATTTCGATAAAAAATTATTGATTCAATTGTTAATTTTACTTAAAAATAACATAACCATTATAAAACCTCGCCAATACCTAATTAAATATAATTTAAAACAATATATACTCTCACCTTATTATTAAATAAGCATTTTTTCTATCAATTATTTCATTGATTAGAAAAGGTCAAAAATATGGTATTTGATTTGAGAATTTGGCTCACCATCATCCAACCTTGGTATGATATATTTACATAAGTAATTAAACTTTTGTAATAGCATTATTTATTAAAGTTTTTAAGTGTGATTTTTTGGATTTTCAGGTGACAAAATTTGATCGAAAATTTTGAGGTGAAATTTTGATTTGTATTATATAAACATGTTATTATAAATATGAATTCAATACCTTGAAAAATAATAAAACACTTCAATTATATATAAATTACTCATCAAATTTATAATTTGAATATGCCACTTCCAAATGATACGTACCACGTTCAATGGTCTTGCAGGGTTTGAATTCAGTGTGTCGATAACCATCTGTGGAAATGAATGACTCACTCTATCCTGCAAGTTCACATACTCTTCAGTCCTATTATATAACAGACACACGGATGCCGGCGAGGCCCGTCCATAGTTCAAATATGTCCAAACTGGAACCTCAAAGTTGAAACCATAGTTATGAAATTTGAATTCTAATTTAATTAGATAAGCACAAATTAGCGCAATTTTTTTTTAACTAAAAAAATATTTATATTTTTACTTTCTATATTTATTTATGAACTATCTATAAATTATATTGTAATATTATCTATTTTGTTAAAACGTCGTAAACATTATATTTTTTAGAAAAGAGTACGAACTTCAAATCATAAATTTTAATATAAATTAAAAAATGAAAAAATACAATATTGTTTATAATTAAAATACATTCAAATCATTTTCCTTAAATTTAGCTATTTTGTTGAAAAGCACACTTTGTTTTCCCCATTTGAAGAGGTGCACACCTAAAATCTTAATTCATGGTTCTTCGATTTGGTTAGCATAGTGTGGTCGAGAAGAGGTTAAAGTGTAAGAAACATACTTACGCAAATTTGAAAATTCAATATGAAAAAATTAGAAATTATATCTTTTACAAATATTTATAAATATGGATTATTATTTTTTTTGTTATCCAATTTATTATTTTAACACACTACACTTTTTAATATGCAATTAGTATTTCTTTATTTTTTACTATAGAAATTTCTATTTTTTATTAATGTTCAGTCCGCCGTGTGTCCATTAGCCAGTACTACCTATTCCTATCGATTATCATCTTGACAAAATCCTTATCAATTTCTACATAATTTGTTAATTTTTTAAATCATAAAAATTTCCAAATTTTTAAAATAATTAATTTTTATATTAATTAAACACTTTACCAAATTCCATCATTTAACTTCTAGGGAAGAAGAATTTACCATCTGGGCTAATTCAAACAATGAAATATGTTTGCAAGTATTTACAAGAGAACTTGTGCAAGCAGTGTCAACAAGCTCAGGATTTTTGTAGAATGGTGAACTCCTGCACATTTGATCTATCCTCTTTCTGTCTATAGTAGATCTACCGGGGAAAGATAAGACAACAAATGATGACTCTTCTCTGATATCTGCAAAAGTAATTTTCTTAACTGACGAAGACCTAGGGTTCAAAACCACCCATTGTTAACGGAATGTCAAATCTTCCCACCTGATTGTTTGGTGTTCTATTTTTTCATTTCTAGAGTCTGTTAACACCACAACACTAGCTTTAGAATCTTTACTGGGGGCATGCATAATAGCAGGATAC
>APFE030915452.1:21251-71556 GCA_000404065.3 Pinus taeda | reverse complement strand
AAAATTCTTGTTCTAATGTGAATCCTGCTCTGATACCATGTAGAATTATGGTGATAGAATTGCAACTACTCATGAAATTAAACTAAAATCAAAAGACACAATTCTTCTATGTTGCTCTGCTGAAAGTAATTCACAATTTAGAACAACATGTGCAAACATGCATCATCAAATACACAGGTACACATATGTTTCTAGGGGAAAGGAACTAATAAAAACCCCTTAATCCCATTTTCCATTGATCAAGTGAATTGAGAAATAATTATAATTGTGATCTCTCACTCTGAGGGTAAATTGCAAGAGTAAATGTGTTCTCACTCTTCATGCACTCGCACTGCTTGCACTCGCTCCTAATTCCTTACACATTTCCCAAGGAAATCAACTCCTATTCTTTAGGAATTTCCTCCAAATTGATTGCACAATTCCTAAGGATTAATCATTGATTGCATGTAACAATTGTACACTCAAACTAGTTTACAACTACTTGTTACAGTACCTTGGAATCACCACCACAACTGAGGAACCTGAATTTCTTACATGCATTAGCTATTTTGAGTTGACTGATTAGTTAACTAGATGGTCAATGAGTTGGACTTTTGTTTCATTATATAACTCACCTCCAACTAGCTCTACCAGCAACTAGAAAAAACTAAATGAATTACTAAAATTTAGTAATCAAACATGCTTAACTAAACTCCAAGCCCTCTAACTCAAATTTATTGAGCGAAATGAGTGACAAGAGACTTGTCACCTCAATTAACTACCTCTAAGTTTCCTGCTGATGTGGAAATTCAAATTTTCTCAATTTGACCAAGATAAAGTCATATTGATACCTTCTTCATACACTTCTCAATAATCATATAATTCCCTAAATGATTTTTATAACTTGCAATCACATTGAAATGGAGCTACAATCAATAAAATATTAATCTATTGGGAAGCATTTAATTGTAAGTGGTTTACCATGGGAGATTATAATGTTTTAGTAACACTAATGAGCCTTTGCATATTGAAAATAGCCAAGGAAGTATAATAATAACCCTGGGAATTTAACAAAGTTGTTTCATCCCATGCCCAATGGAAGATACATTGAATCACTGCAAAAAACCTTTCTATGGGAGAATTGGCCTCTATATGGGATGTGTCTACTATTAATTGATTTTTGATAGCAATGATGGTTATAAGGGCCTAAACCACAATAAAATATGGGAAAAAAGACCTTATATTGGCAAAATCAATCTTCTAGGCCTCAAGGATTGTGACTAAGGCCTCAAACACAACATATGGCCTCTTTACTAGGTGTTTGACCCCCAAGTTGTATTTTAGGTTACATTAGGTTATTTTGCAAAAACGGTATGGACCTTGAGTCCTCGACTATGTCTAAGAGAGGTAAATAGGTCATAATGCTAATGATTTCCTTCTGAAACATGTAAAGGTGAGGGATTTTGTTAATTTGCATTATAGTTAACACCTACTTGTTATTAACATCTTCACATGCAGGTAAATTCAAGAAAGTTGGTGGGATCATCTCCTTTCTTCTACATATTAGATGTGTTTGATACTTTGAGTTTAGCTTTAAATTGATTAATCTAGTTGTTAGGGTTGCATAAATATACAGTAAAACATTTCTCTAACTCTCTGGTCTTATTTGTATTTTTAACGTCATTTCTGAATATGGTCCACATAAATTGCACACACTTAAAGATCTCAATATGCCAATTCTCTTTGTGTGTGTGTAAGGAAATACATATGATCTCCTATCTTTTATGTCCATCAATAAAGAAAATAAAATTGAAAGATTATGTGAAGATATCAAAGTTATATGTGGATACCGTTAGGAGGTTGTGTGCACAAACTTGTATGGATTTAAACATGATTCAAGAAGGAAACAACAAACCCAAGATATTTTTGAGTGTTCTCAACAACAAGAGCCTTGAATGAGTCTTAAAATTAACACATCAATCCCTTTTACGGGTTCTTTGCGTACCTTTGATTTAGATCAAAGTGCCATGAGTAGATTATGTTCATTGAAAAAGTGTCATACACCTAAACATGGTCAAGGTGGGAAATAACATCCTTATGTCATAATTGAACCTCCTCAAGCTCAAACACCATATAAAAACCTAAATAGAGTTACATGTGGCCTCACCATGAGGTATTTTTCCTAGGAGTTATCTATGTGCACCATTCAAATGTTTTACACACATTAGTAAGTCCCAAGGCCTTTACCATTGTAATAATAAACAAGCATTAGCCTAAAGCCCTTAATCATGATTATTGGGACACAAATGCAACATTAAAATATAAAGATATGTTCTTAGGCTAAAGCACTATGAAAATATTCTCGAACCACTTTATACAAATATGAATAGTGGTAAACACACTTATAAATCTATGTCCTTCCCTCCTCCTTCCTTCTCTTTTTATATATGAGAACAAATAAATTTCTTTTTTATTACTTTTTTCATTATTATTTTCATTTATACTAAACAATAGCTATAAAATATATAGATTTTTTTTTTTTTTTTTTTTTTAGGTAACCTTTTTATTACCTTATCCATATGGAATAAAGAGATTTGGTTCTTTGTTAATTTAATAGCTCATCATAATTACTTACCCAAAAAAACTGACAAAACACTTACATATCTATTAGGTTTAAATTTTACTTAAAAAATAATATGTAAATATATAATTAAGAAAAAAAATATTCCTCTTGGTTTGAAAAAATATATATTTTTTCATAAATATGAATTTATATTTAATTTTTTAAAACTTAATATATACTATATATATATATATTATATATATATATATATAATTTCCATTAAATTTTAAGAATAGGACTTGTTTGTGGTCTTTCGAATACATTTCGATAAAAAATTATTGATTCAATTGTTAATTTTACTTAAAAATAACATAACCATTATAAAACCTCGCCAATACCTAATTAAATATAATTTAAAACAATATATACTCTCACCTTATTATTAAATAAGCATTTTTTCTATCAATTATTTCATTGATTAGAAAAGGTCAAAAATATGGTATTTGATTTGAGAATTTGGCTCACCATCATCCAACCTTGGTATGATATATTTACATAAGTAATTAAACTTTTGTAATAGCATTATTTATTAAAGTTTTTAAGTGTGATTTTTTGGATTTTCAGGTGACAAAATTTGATCGAAAATTTTGAGGTGAAATTTTGATTTGTATTATATAAACATGTTATTATAAATATGAATTCAATACCTTGAAAAATAATAAAACACTTCAATTATATATAAATTACTCATCAAATTTATAATTTGAATATGCCACTTCCAAATGATACGTACCACGTTCAATGGTCTTGCAGGGTTTGAATTCAGTGTGTCGATAACCATCTGTGGAAATGAATGACTCACTCTATCCTGCAAGTTCACATACTCTTCAGTCCTATTATATAACAGACACACGGATGCCGGCGAGGCCCGTCCATAGTTCAAATATGTCCAAACTGGAACCTCAAAGTTGAAACCATAGTTATGAAATTTGAATTCTAATTTAATTAGATAAGCACAAATTAGCGCAATTTTTTTTTAACTAAAAAAATATTTATATTTTTACTTTCTATATTTATTTATGAACTATCTATAAATATATTTAATATTATTATTTCTGTTAAAAAGTTCGTAAAACATTATATTTTTAGAAAGAGAATAACTCAATCATTAAATTTTATAAAATTTAAAAAATGAAAAATAACAATATTGTTATAATAATTAAAAACAACTTAAATTTTCTTAAATTTAGCTATTCTTGTTTGAAAGCCACACTTTGTTTCCCTTTGAAGATTGCACACTTAAATCTTAATTCTGGTTCTCGATTTGGTTAAGATGTGAGAAGAGGTTAAAGTGTAAGAAACATACTTACCAAAATTTTGAAAAAAATTCAATAGAAAAAATTAGAAAATTATATCTTTACAAATATTTATAAAATATCGGATTTATTTATTTTTGTATCAATTAATTATTTTTAACAACTACAATTTTTTTAATATGCAATTTAGTTTTCTTATATTTTTTTACTATAGAATTTCTATTTTTTATTTTTTTTAATATTAATCTTTATTGACAAAAGTTCCTTATCAATCTTTTCATAATTGTAATTTTTAAATATAAAAATTTCCAAAATTTAAATATTAATTTTTATATTAATTAAACACTTTACCAAATTCCATCATTTAACTTCTAGGGAAGAAGAATTTACCATCTGGGCTAATTCAAACAATGAAATATGTTTGCAAGTATTTACAAGAGAACTTGTGCAAGCAGTGTCAACAAGCTCAGGATTTTTGTAGAATGGTGAACTCCTGCACATTTGATCTATCCTCTTTCTGTCTATAGTAGATCTACCGGGGAAAGATAAGACAACAAATGATGACTCTTCTCTGATATCTGCAAAAGTAATTTTCTTAACTGACGAAGACCTAGGGTTCAAAACCACCCATTGTTAACGGAATGTCAAATCTTCCCACCTGATTGTTTGGTGTTCTATTTTTTCATTTCTAGAGTCTGTTAACACCACAACACTAGCTTTAGAATCTTTACTGGGGGCATGCATAATAGCAGGATACAGGGTATTTGTGTGCTTGAAGCAACCTCTGGTTTGGATTGCTATGTTATGTCTTTTCTTATTCATATCAAATCTAGTTGTCTAGATTTGGAGCTAGAGAATGCTCTTAATAGTTTCATCAAAGACATAAACTAAAAAAATTGGATAGCAATCAAAATACACTGGACCATTTGAAAGAGGTGCAACCATCCTTCCTATTAATGAATCTCTATATTTGTTCTGCGTAAGATCTCAGATAATGGCTAACACAAAAGTATTCAAACCCTAATGTGTTAATGCATGTATTCCAATTCTGATACAACCCAAATGAAGGTACTGGGTTTTTAGACACTTAGCCTCAGCCTATAATTGCTTGGGGTTAAGTAAACAAATAGATTGTACATAGTCAGAATTTTCCTGAATTTGACTGATAGATTCCTTTATACTTATCCTAGTAGCAGCAATTAAATGGAAGGCAGACATATCTGCATAGACTTCTGAAGCATTAATTGAAGGTAGCTTCCATCTAGCAAAGGGTTGGCTTTCTTCATATCCAAGTTCAGCAGAATTAAAAACCTTACTAGATGCAATAGCAAACATGTTCTGTACTAGTTCATTTATTTGTCTCAGCTCCACGAGTCTCGATAATGGTTCACACTATAGAAGAGCTAAAGAAAGTTGAATCAAAGGTAACAAATCTAACAGATCTGAAATGCACCATTCATATCTCACAACAGCTAAGCTTACCAACAATACAAAATAAGATTTCAGAATTAAAGGCACAAATAGAGAAATAATGTTGTGCATAAGATCCAAACGCTTTTTGGCATAGAAAGCAATATTGTGTTGAATTGCCCTATAAAACAGAATATACAGGTAAGCCATGTAAAAGTAAGGCAATTCTGATGAAGAAGGAATATTGTGATCTCTGCGAAAAAGAAATCAAGAATCTGTTGAGTAAGAAATTGATCAAAGAATCAGAGAGCCCGTGGAATTGTTATGGATTCTATGTAAATAAAAGAGTAGAACAAATCAAAGGCATCCAAAGGCTAGTCATCAATTATAAGCCTTTGAAATTAGTACTAGCAGATAATACATATCTGATACCCCACAAAGGAGATCTGATAAGTAGAATAGCAGGAGAAAAAATATTTTCCAAGTTCGATCTGAAATCAAGATTTTGGCAAGTTGCTATATCAGAGAACGATAAATTTAAAACAACTTTCAGTGTCCCAGCCGGACATTATCAATGGAATGTAATGCCTTTTGGCCTAAAGCATGCACCATCCAAGTTCCAGAAGGTGATGGACTCTATATTTAAACCCTTCTTCGATTCACTGATTGTGTATATAGATGATATACTTATCTTTTCAAAAAAATTGCAAGATCATTTTAAACATATATAGACCTTTGTAAATACAATAAAAAGGAATGCTTTTATATTAAGCAAAAAGAAAATCGAAGTCTTTCAAACTTCCATTAAATTTCTTGGCCATACTATATTCAATGGCCAAATCTCCTTGCAAAAACATGCTCAGGAATCCTCTAACAAATTTCGAGACATCATTACAAACAAGACACAACTACAAACATTTCTTGGTTGTTTAAATTATGTAAGTAATTTCTATCAGGACTGCACCAAGGACATAAGATTATTAAATCAGAGGCAACGCAAAAATCCTAAACCTTGGACTCCACTCCATACTAGAGCAGTTCAAAAGATTAAATCCAAGGTCAGAGACCTTCCCACACTGTATATATCTAATGATGCAGCTTATAAGATTGTAGAATTCGATGCCAGAAACATCAGATGGGGGGGTATATTAAAACAAAAAATAACATAATGAAGAACAGTTTATCCAGTTCGCTTCAGGAACATGGAACCCCACTGAGAAAAGATATTGTACTATAGAAAAAGAGGTGAAAGCAGCATGGAATAGCATCGACAAATTTAAAATCCATCTGGTAAATAAACCATTTCTTCTCAGGATAGATGCATCTGCCCTTAAGAAGGTGCTTAATAAAGATATCAAGAAGCCCGGAGAAGCAAAAATTGCTAGATGGCAAGCCCTTTTTGCAAATTTTGATTTCGAAGTGGAACACATCAAAGGAGAAGACAACTGTCTACCTAATTTTCTCAGCTGAGAATACATACAAACCCAGTCACAAGAACAAGAACATGTTTTTGTTATTGTTACTGAATCGGACCCAGATAATGAACAAGAAGTTCTTAGAACTATCAGAGAGGACCAAAGCTGGGAAGAATACAAGGAGAACTAGAAGCCAACCTGGCAGCTAAGACAAACAAAAGTCTTAGCTGCAAATCTACAACGACATATAGATATTTTACAGCTAGTGCCTGAAAGAAGAGTATTTCCCAAAGGAAATCGCTGGACCCATGATATGGTGTATACTACCAGTATGGCTCCAGATCATCAAGAAGAAGAGGCATTGCAAAATAATTTCCATGACATCGCAATGATCTGGTCTGAAGGAGGAAAACAAAGAAATATTTATCACAGATATTTAGTCATCAACAGAACCAGAAATATAGATTGGACAATCACGAGAAATTCTCCTATCTTATGGCCACAAAATAATCCTAATATTATTTTTCCTCACGCTGTTTCTAATTTTGCAGGTTACAAAAAATTACAGTGGGATCTCCTAAATGTTGATGGAAAGAAAGAAATCCATTATACAAAATTAATGTTTGGACCAATTAGGTCCATGCAAAGAAATCAATTTTTAGGATGGTTACGTGACTAGTGGAGAGATTTTGGAGTAAATTGCATTGTTATAGATCCAATCTTTTATGAAAGTTATTTTCAGATGTCATGTGATAAATGCTACCAATGAAACATTGTTGAATGTTTTCATATTGCTTGTACCACAGTAAGTGATCTACTGAATTATCCAGATCACCATATACTGCAACAATGTATGGCTAGGCATGACGAATGGCTAGTTATGACTAAAATCAAGCATTAATATGTGCTAAACAAGCCTATGATAGTTCGATGGATCTATACAAAGGCATGGGATGACCTGATTTATCCTAGAAGTAGGTTCCCATGAATCACAACTCTTGGTAAATCATCCAACAGTGCTAGTCCTTCTACATAAAAACTTTTGTGTGGGTTTATCCAGAAAAATCCACTATGTAATTATGTTGTTTAGTCATGAGGACTATTCATGGCTAGTTTCCTCATGGGCCTTAACTGGTTAAAAGGCATCCACTTTGTTGATAATATGCTTTCCATATAATTGTTGTAATATTGTAATAGGAAAAAGATTCTTTAGTCACGAGACTTGGAGCACTTCTTTGACTTTTGGTGGATATTGAACCACATCTCCATGATTGATAGAATCTTTCATACTCAACTTGTTGGTCTGATGGTTGGATGTTTGTCCCCTCTTCTTCCTATAAAATGAAGAGATTTAGGCTCATTCAGGGCATCGAGAGTTAGAGTTATTATGTCTTTTGAATTTGGGTGTCGAGAGCTTCTCCTGATCTACAATTGCAAACATTCAGTCTGATCTGCTTGCATCACAAGAAGAACTCAAGTCTTTAGGTGATCTGAGAAGCTTGCGCATCAGTGTGAGAGCACTGGTGAGAACCTAAAATGGCCAAATCGTTAGTGTGTATGTTTATATGTGTGTTTTGATTATATGTTCAAAGACTGAGTCTATGTAATTGCCATGTAGCCTCCAATAAGCTATCGCAGTATTGAGTAGCAACAGTCTGGTAAATGTGAACACAGTCCATCTCTGGTATGAACAGACTATAAATCAAGTGTAATCGATATCTGAAGATTCAATAAAAGACTATTATTTCATTTTCCACTTCTGAGTACTGTGTGCTTTAATTTGTGCTGTTATGTAGTAGTTGTCTCATAATCTTAACTCAAAGTTCATTAGGGGTTCGCCAAAGGTTCAAAGGGATGCCAGACCATTGGAAGGCGCGGAAGCCATATGTAAGGTCGCAGAGTGTGAAAGGTCCAAGTAGGTTCACACTAAGTTCACCAGAGGACGATCAATGAAGACAAATGAAAGGACACAACAAGGCCAAGCCAGCAGAGAGTGATAGCAGCATAGCACGTGGCACTGTAGCAGCACTGTAGCAAGCTTTGTGAAAGCCCCTAGACTGTACAAACACATGGATCTCATTCTATGTTTGGTTAGAAAAGAAAAAGCAACAAATGATTTTAATGATTGATGCATCCACTTCATCTCAACATTCTTGGATAGCACTAGGTGGCCTTAAAGTTGAGACACCTACAAATTTTCCTCCATACAAAGGCATAGTGCTTGGAGAAGGACAAAATTCTACCAAAGAAATACCATTAATATTAAAGGATGATAGTGCATTTGGTACTGATGGCAGAATACATAAAACTTCTGAACAGTTGAATTGGACAAGCACAGCTGTGAGAGGTCTTGAAACGAACATGGCCAAATCTAAAGAGGTCAAAGAACAATTTGGTACTATCCAGGTTTCTTTAAACTCTGTAAATAATTCCTTGAATAATGATCAAAATTATACTTCAGTAATTAGAGGATATGTTAGAGAATCGCTAATAAAGCTAGAGAATGCTGAAGACAAAATGGTACAACATATTGGTTCTACATCTCGACAAATAAATGAACTGGTGGAGAAGATCAATCAATTATCTATATCCAAAAAAGAAAAACAAGTTCCTTCTTCTTTTTTTCATAAAGCAAGTGTCCGTATTCAAGATCCTGTCAAGCCAGTCAATAGGTTTCCTTTTTTATTCCCCAAAGAAATTGCATCCCAAAAATCAGAAAAATTTGAAACTCCAAGTGAACATATTTCTATAGAAAGTCTGTTTAAGGAAGAGGAAAAAGAGCCAAAATTTATGCCTATATATGAGCCTTTGAAAAGTTAGTACAAAAGATATTCAGCACCTGATATCAGAGGAAAAGGCAAATTGCCTGAAACCCACACCTTCTTCCATGATTCTCATATGGAATGGACTATAGATAACCTAAGTGTTGGTTAGATAAGACAAATAGTAGACATGATGTTTACCGAATATAAACTTATGTGTCTAAGAGGAAAAACTGGGGTAGAAGCCTGCAAAATAATTATCCAGTGTTTCACAGGCACACTATCAAAATGGTGTGAAACACAATCCTCTCCTACTTTAATTAAACAGATGGAAGAACAACTTCTCAAAGATAAGCAAGGAAATATAATTCATAATTCAGATGGGATGGTAAAAAACAACATGATTGGAGACTTGACCTCCATGATTGTTGAGCACTAGTGTGGTTCTGAGGCTGAAATAGCTGATAAGCATGAGATTATTTTAATGAATCTCAAGTGCAATAAAATATCCCAATATGAAGACTTCCAACAAGATTGGATGCAGAGAATCTATGAAGTCAAAGACTCAAAGAATTTATTATGGAAGCAAGTTTATCTTGTAGCACTTCCTTCCAAGTTTGTTGACTATCTCAAAATGCAAGAATTTTTTCAAATTCCTTTTGACTCTTACACATGGGGACAAATATATTCAATTATTACTAAAGCTCTAGTTGGTCTTTGCACAAGCTCGAAAGTTAATAAGTCTCTAGAAACGTTGTCCAGATTCCCTGACAACAAATCATTGTGGAGCAAGTATGGGTTATCTCTTGATGATCCATTAGTAAAAAGGAGAAAAGTCAAGAAACTAGCCAAGAAAGAAAAGAATTTATCAACCAGAAAAGAATTTAAGTCGAAAGGCCAATCTTTTCGACAACATAAAAGGAAGGGATATTACAAATATCTCCCTAAGGCACATTATTATAAACTATCTAATATTCACTTGCATAGTGCCAAGCAAAAAAAATGGAATAAATTAATATGTTCGTTGTGTGGTAAAAATGGACATACTGCAAATAACTGTCAAGTAGGTGAAGAATAAAAAAGAAATCGAAGCAAGAAATCTCAGCCTCAAAATCAAAAATTAAAAATTCCAAAAATAGAGGCTCAATATCTTTGCACGAGGTGTGGGTCTAGTAATCATAAAACTGACCATTGCCCCAAAATGGTGATCAAAGAACACCCCCAGGTTCAACAACAATAGTTGCTTGACTCATCTGTTGAAATTTCTAGTTCTATATATACCTCAGAAGAAGAAGTTGAAGAATTAATTTTTTATTCAAATGTTTGTGATCTTTTAGATTCTGAAAATTGTAAATGTATTTTCTCTTCTAAATCTGAAATTTCTAATGAATCTTCTAATGAAGATATACAGCCACAGAAATACAAAGAAAAAATTCTTATGGCACAGACAAAAGAAAATGAGATAAAAATATTGTCTCAAATAAGAGCTATGGAAGGAGGCGAAATGAAGAATCGCCTTATGGAAGCCTTCATGGACCAAATGAAATCTTCCAACAGAGGTTCTTCAAAGAAGCCACTCTTCATTGACGCCTCTTATGAAAAGAATGTAGAATCATTTCAAAGGCATCAACAACAAGATAAGGTTCATGCGCTTACCTTGGGGGAGGTAAGTCATGAAATTCGTAATCTCAAATCTGAAATTTCTATTCTTACATCTCATATTGTGAGATTAGAATAAGGCAAATCCATGGATGAAGTAGATCCTATAGAAGAATATGATATAGAAGAATTTTACAAGCCAAATGTACAGATTTATGAAGGAAGAAAAGATATTGCTTCTGGTTTTCAGGAAATGAGGATACTTGCCATCGAATACCAAGAACGTCATGTACAAATAAATATTTGCTTAGAGGGACAGATGTTCAAATTGACTGCTCTTATTCATCCTGGAGCAGACGTAAATATTTTAAATACAAAAGTGATCCCTGCTAAATATTGGATGACAACAGAAAGAAAAGTCATTGGCCTAGGAAGTAAAACACTGAAGTATGAAATTCCTAAGGCATCTATCTACTTTGATAATCACTGCATAAAATTAAAATTTGCAGTTGCTGACATCCCTATTCATTGTATTTTAGGTAACATATTTTTGGTTGTTGTTGAACCACATGGTTTATTTATAACAAAAAACAATATGCATGGATATTTTATTACTCTTCCTACCTCCTCGAATGGCCCAAGAAAAATTAAATTACCATATGTCTCAGCTCCATGAGTCTCGACAATGGCTCAGACTATGGAAGAGCTAAAGAAAGCTAAATCAAAGCTAATAGATCTAAAAGATCTAAAATCCACCATTCATATCTCACAATAGCTAAGCATACCCACAATGCAAAAGAAGATTTTAGAATTAAAGGCACAAATAGAGAAAGAATGTTGTGCAGAAGATCCAAGTGCTTTTTGGCACAGAAACCAATATTGTGCTGAATTGCCCTATAAAACAAAATATAAAGGTAAGCCATGTAAAAGTAAGGCAATTCTGAAGAACAAGGAATATCTTGGTCTCTTGAAAAAGGAATCAAGAATCTGTTGAGTCAGAAATTGATCAGAGAATCAGAGGGCTCATAGAATTGTTATGGGTTCTATGTAAATAAAAGAGCAGAACAAATGAGAGGCATCCCAAGGCTAGTCATCAATTATAAGCCTTCGAACTTAGTACTAGCACATAATACATATGTGATTCCCCACAAAGGAGATCTGATAAGAAGAATAGCAGGAGCAAAAATATTTTCCAAGTTGGATCTGAAATCACGATTTTGGCAAGTTGCTATATGAGAGAATGATAAATTTAAAACAACTTTCAGTGTCCCAACTGGACATTATGAATGGAATGTAATTCCTTTCAGCCTAAAGCATGCACTATACAAGTTCCAGAAGGTGATGGACTCTATATTTAAACCCTTCATCAATTGGATGATTGTGTATATAGATGATATATTTATCTTTTCAAAAAAAATGCAAGACCATTTTAAACATATACAGACCTTTGTAAATACAATAGAAAGTAATGGTCTTATATTAAGCAAAAAGAAAATAAAAGTATTTCAAACTTCCATTAAATTTCTTGGCCATACTATATTCAATTGCCAAATCTCCTTGCAAAACCATGCTCTGGAATTCTCTAACAAATATCCAGACATCATTACAAACAAGACACGGCTACAAAGATTTCTTGGTTGTTTAAATTACATAAGTAATTTCTATCAAGGCTGCACCAAGGACAGAAGCTTATTAAATCAGAGGCTGCGTAAAAATCCTGAACCTTGGACTCCACTCCATACTAGAGCAGTTCAAAAGATTAAAGGCAAGGTCAGAGACCTTCCCATACTGTATATATCTGATGATGCAGCTTATAAGATTGTAGAATCCAATGCCAGCAACATCAGATGGGGGGTTATATTAAAACAAAAAAAAGATATTGAAGATTAGGTTATCCAGCTCTCTTCAGGAACATGGAACCCCACTGAGAAAAGATATTCTACTATAGAAAAAGAGGTGAAAGCAGCATGGAATAGAATTGACAAATTTGAAATCCATTTGGTAAATGAACCATTTCTTCTCAGGATAGATGCGTCTGCCCTTAAGAAGGTGCTTAATAAAGATATCATGAAGCCTAGAGAAGCCAAAATCGCCAGATGGCAGGCCCTTTTTGAAAATTTTGATTTCGAATTGGAACACTTTAAAGGAGAACACAAATGTCTACCTGATTTTCTCAGTCGAGAATACATACAAACCCAATCACAAGAACAGGAACATGTTTTTGTTATTGTTACTGAATGGGACCTAGATAATGAACAAGAAGTTCTCAAAACTATCAGAGAGGTCCAAATATAGGAAGAATACAAGGAGAACTGGAAGCCAACCTGGCATCTAAGACAAATAAATGTCTTAGATGCAAATCTAGAGCCACATACAGATATTTTACACCTAGTGCCTTAAAGAAGAGTATTTCCCAAAGGAAATCACTGGATCCATGATATGGTGTATACTAGCAGTATGGCTGCAGCTCATCAAGTAGAAGAGGCATTGCAAAATAATTTCCATGACATCGCAACGATATGGTCTGAAGGAGGAAGACAAAGAAATATTTATCACAGATATTTAGTCATCAACAGAACCAGAAACACAGATTAGACAATCACTAGAAATTCTCCTATCTTATGGCCACAAAATAATCCTAATCTTATTTTTGTTGACACTGTTTTTAATTTTGCAGGTTACAAATCTCCTAAATGTTGATGGAAAGAAAGAAATTCATTATACAAAATTAAAATTTGGATCAATTAGGTCCATACAAAGCAATCAATTTTCAGGATGGTTAGGTGACTGGTGGAGAGATTTTGGAGTAAACTACACTACTATAGATCCAATGTTTTATGAAAGTTATTTTCAAATGTCATGTGACAAATGCTACCACAAAAATGCCATTGACTGTTTTCATATTCCTTGTACCACAGTAAGTGATCTGTTGAATTATCTAGATCACTATATACTACAACAATTTATGGCTAGGCATGATGAATGGCTAGTCATGACTAAAATAAAGCATCAATATGTGTTGAATAAACCTATGATAGTTCGATGGATCTATACAAATGCATGGGACAGCCTCATTTATCCCAAAAGTAGGTTCCATGGAATCACAGCTCTCGGTAAATCATCCGACGGTGCTAGTCCTTCTACATAAAAAGGTTTCCATGGCTTTATCCAGAAAGCTCCACTATGTAATTATGTTGTCCAGTCATGAGGACTAGTCATAGCCAGTTTCCTCATGGGCCTTAACTAGTTAAAAGGCATCCACTTTGTAGATATTATGCTTTCCATAGGATTGAGTGTAATCTTGTAATAGGAAAAATATTCTTTAGTCATGAGACTCAGAGCACTTCTTCGACTTTTCATGGATATAGAACCACATCTCCATGATTGATAGAATCTTTCATACTCAACTTGTTGGTCCGATGGTTAGATGTTTGTCCCCACTTATTCCTATAAAACGAAGAGAGTTAGGCTCATTTGGGGCATCGAGAGTTAGAGTTATTGTGTATTTTGGATTTGGGAGTCAAGAGCTTCTCCTGCTCTGCAGCTATAGACATTCAGTCTGATCTGCTTGCATCACGAGAAGAACTCAAGTCATTAGGTGATCTGTGAAGCCTGTGCATCAGTGTGAGAGCATTGGTGAGAACCTAAAGTGGTCAAATCGTTAGTGTGTCTATCTGTATGTATGTTTTGAGTATATGTTCAAAGACAGAGTCTGTGTAATCGCCAGTAGCCTCCAGTAAACTATCTCAGTATTGAGTTACAACAGTTTGGTAAATGCGAACACAATCCATCTCTGGCATGAAGAAATCGTAAATCAAGTCTAATTGATATTTAAAAATTCAATAAAAGAGTGTTATTTCATTTTCCACTTCCGAGTAATGTGTGCTTTAATTTGTGCTATTGTCTAGTAGTTGTCTCATAATATTAACTCAAAGTTCATGAGGGGTTCGCCAAAGGTTAGAAGGGATGCTAGACCATTGGAAGGTGAGGAAGTCATATGTAAGGTTGCAGAGCATGAAAGATCCAAGTAGGCTCACACTAAGTTCACTAGAGGTCAATCAGTGAAGACAAACGAAGAGACACAGCAAGGCCAAGTCAGCAGAGAGTGACAGCAGCATAGCACGTGGAGCGGACGACACTGTAGTAGCACTGTAGCAAGCTTTGTGAAAGTCCCTACATAAAATTGGTATCAGAGCCAATAACGTCTGGTTCAGGAGTCAGTACTCATTTTCATCACTCTATAAAATGGATCCAACTTGAAATTCTCTTTCATATCGTGATATCAAAGAGCAAGAGTCCTCTGCTCATGAAAATCCTCTTTGGGATATGTTCGTTATTACATCTAGTAAGGTTTTAAATTTTTCTGAACTTGAATATGAAGAAAACCAACCCTCTGCTAGATGGAAACTACCTTCAATTAATGCTTCAGAAGTCTATGGAGATCTGTCTTCCTTCCATTTAATTTCTTCTACTAGGATAAGTATAAAGGAATTTATCAGTCAAATTCAGAAAAATTCTGACTCTGTACAATCTATTCCTTTACTTAACCCAAAACAATTACAAGATGAGGCTAAGCATATAAAAACCCAGTACCTTCATTTGGGTTGTATTAGAATTGGAATACATGAATTAACACATCAGGGTTTGAATACTTTTGTGTTAGCCACTGTCCAAGATCTTACACAGAACAAATATACAGATTCATTAATGGGAGGGATAGTTGGACCTCTTTCAAATGGTCCATTGTATTTTGATTGCTATCCAAATTTTTTTAGTTTATGTCTTTGATGAAACTATTGAGAGCATTCTCCAGCTCCAAATCTAGACAATTGGATTTGATATGAATAAGAAAAGACATAACATAGCAATCCAAACCAGAGGTTTCTTTAGGCACACAAATACCTTGTATCCTATTGTTATGCATGCACCCAATAAAGACTCTAAAGCTAGTGTTGTGGTGTTAACAAACTCTAGAAATAAAAAAATAGAACACCACAAAATCAGGTGGGAAGATTTGACATTCCCTGAACACTGGGTGGTTTCAAACCCTAGGCCTCCGTTAGTTAAGAAAATTACTTTTGAAGATATTAGAGAAGAGTCCTCATCTGTTATCTTATCTTTCCCCCATAGACATACTATAGACAGAAAGAGGATAGATCAAATATTAAGGAGTTCACCATTATACATAAATCTTGAACTTGTTGACACTGCTTCCACAAGTTCTCTTGTAAATACTTGCAAACATATTTCATTGTTTGAATTAGCACAGATGGTAAATTTTTCTTCCCTAGAAGTTAAATGTCCAGAGTGTCTGTATCCAGTTATTTTAAGCCAGCTTGCAGATTTGGTAATCCATGAGAACCATCATCCTAGGACTGGTGAAGCCCCACCTACGACTTCTGTCAATCCATGTCCTAATCCTAAGTGCTCAGAAATTCCATTTCCTCATGAGTCAGAGCGCGTTTTAATGATGCATGAGATTCCTATTTTGGAAAATGAAGATCCAAGGTTAACTGAATTTTTTTCAGGAATGAGACCAGCCAAACTGTGATATGGACTTGGTTATCTTGAGCAAGTTAATGGCCTTATACCAGATTGTTGATTTGGTTCTGTTTCGGATGACTGCAAAAAGCCAACAGTCATGAAGATGCACAAATTATTCACTTTAATGGATGGATGTCCGAAAAATAGAGTCCCTTCCAAATGGATGAAAGTCGTGTTGAATTGGGATCTTTTTACAAATCCTAAAGTAGAAGAATTTGGTTTCAGTCATTCTATGTTTGAGAAAATAAAATTGTCTCAAGAATGGAAAAACCACATGGACTATACTAACACATGGATCTCATTCTATGTTTGGTTAGAAAATAAAAACCAACAAATGATTTTAATGATTGATGCATCGACTTCATCTCAACATTCTTGGATAGCACTAGATGGCCTTAAAGTCGAAACACCTACAACTTTTCCTCCATACAAAGACATAGTGCTTGGAGAAGGATAAAATTCTGCCAAAGCAATACCATTAGTATTAAAGGATGACAATGCATTTGGTACTAATGGAAGAATACATAAAACTTCTAAAGACAAAATGGTACAACATATTGGTTCTACATCTTGGAAAATAAATGAACTGGTACAGAAGATGAATCAACTATCTATATCCAAAACAGAAAAACTAGTTCCTTCTTCTTTTTTGCATAAAGCAAGTGTCTGTATTGATGATCTTGTCAAGCCAGTCGATAGGTTTCCTTTTTTTATTCCCCAAATAAATTGCATCCCAAGAATCAGAAAAAATTTGAAACTCCAAGTGAACATATTTCTATAGCAAGTCTATTTAAGGAAGAGGAAAAATATCTAGAAGTTATGCCTATATATGAGCCTTTGGAAAGTCAGTATAACAAATATTCAACACCTAATATTAGAGGAAAAGGCAAACTACCTAAAACCCACACTTTCTTCCTTGATTCTCATAGGGAATGGACTATAGATAACCTTAGTGTCGGTCAAATAAGACAAATGCTATACATGATGTTTACCAAATATACACTTATGTGTCTAAGAGGAAAAAATGAGGTAGAAGCCTGCAAAACAATTATCCAGTGTTTCACAGGCACACTATCAAAATGGTGGGAAACAGAATCCTCTCCTGCTTTAATTAAACAAATGGAAGAACAACTTCTAAAAGATGAGCAAGGAAATATAATTCATAATTTAGATGGGATAGTACAAAAAAACATGATTGGAGCCTTGACCTCCATGATTGTTGAGCACTAGTGTGGTTCTGAGGCTGAAATAGCGGATAAGCATGAGATTATTTTAATGAATCTCAAGTGCAATAAAATATCCCAATATGAAGACTTCCATCGAGATTGGATGCAGAGAATCTATGAAGTCAAAGACTCAAAGAATTTGTTATGGAAGCAAGTTTATCTTACAACAATTCCTTCGAAGTTCGTTAACTTTCCCAGAATTCAAGAATTTTTTCAAATGCCTTCTAAGTCTTACACATGGGGACAAATATATTCAATTATTATTAAAGCTCTGGTTGGTCTTTGCACAAGCTCGAAAGTTAATAAGTCTCTAGAAAAGTTGTCCAGATTCCCCTACAACAAATCATTGTTCAGCAAGTATGGATTTTCTCTTGATGATCCATTAGTAGAAAGGAGAAAAATCAAGAAACGAGCCAAGAAAGAAAATAATTTATCAACCAAAAAGGACTTTAAGTCAAAAGGCTGATCTTTTCGACAGCATAAAAGGAAGGGATATTACAAATATGTTCCTAAGACACATTATTATAAACCATACGATATTCACCTGCATAGTGCCAAGCAAGAAAAATGGAATAAATTAACTTGTTGGTTGTGTGGAAAAAATGGACATACTACAAATAACTATCCAGTAGGTGAAGAATCAAAAAGAAATTGAGGCAAGAAATCTCAACCTCAAAATAAAAAATTAAAAACTCCAAAAATAGAGGCTCAATATCTTTGCCTGAGGTGCAGGTCTAGGAATCATAAAACAGACCATTGCCCCAATATGGTGATCAAAGAACAACCCTAGGTTTAGTAGCAACAGTTTCTTGACTCATCTGTTGAAACTTCTAGTTCTGTATATACTTTAGAAGAAGAAGTTGAAGAATTAAATTTTATGCAAATGCTTGTGATTGTTCAGATTCTGAAAATTGTAAATGTATTTTCTCTTTTGAATCTAAAATTTCTAATGAATCTTCTGATGAAGATATACAGCCATAGAAATACAAAGAAAAAATTCTTATGGCACAGATAGAAGAAGATGAGATAAAAATCTTGTCTCAAATAAGAGCTATGGAAGAAGGAGAAATGAAGAATCGCCTTATGGAAGCCTTCATGGACCAAATGAAATCTCCCAACAAAATTTCTTCAAACAAGCCACTCTTCATTGACGCCTCTTATGAAAAGAATGCAAAATCATTCCAAAGGCATCAACAATAGGATAAGGTTCACGCGCTTACCTTGGGGGAGGTAAGTCATGAATTTCACAATTTCAAATCTGAAATTTCTATTCTTAAATCTCAGATTGTGAGAATAGAAAAAGGCAAATCCATTGATGAAGTAGATCCTATAGAAGAATATGATGCAGAAGAATTTACAAGCCAAATGTACAGATTTATGAAGGAAGAAAAGATACTGCTTCAGGTTTTCAGGAAATGAGGATACTCGCCATTGAATACCAACAACATCATGTACAAATAAATATTTACATACAGGGACAGATGCTCAAATTGACTGCTCTTATTGATTCTGAAGCACACGTAAATATTATAAATACAAAAGTGATCCCTACTAAATATTGGATGACAACAGAAAGAAAAGTTATTGGCCTGGGAAGTAAAACGCTAAAGTATGAAATTTGTAAGGTATCTGTCTGCTTTGATAATCACTACATAAAATTAAAATTTGCAGTTGTTGACATCCCTGTTGATTTTATTTTAGGTAACATATTTTTGGTTGTTATTGAACCACATGGTTCATTTAGAACAAAAAAGAATATGGGTGGATATTTTATTACTCTTCCTACCTCCACGAATGGCCCAAGAAAATTTATATTACCATATGTCTCAGCTCCACGAGTCTCGACAATGGTTTAGACTATGTAAGAGCTAAATAAAGTTGAATCAAAGCTAATAGATCTAAAAGATCTTAAATCCACCTTTCTTATCTCACAACAGCTAAGCTTACCAACAATACAAAAGAAGATTTTAGAATTAAAGGCACAAATAGAGAAAGAATGTTGTGCAGAAGATCCAATTGCTTTTTGGCACAGAAACAAATATTGTGTTGAATTGCCCTATAAAACATGATATATAGGTAAGCCATGTAAAAGTAAGGCAATTCTAATGAACAAGGAATATTGTGATCTCTGAAAAAAAGAAATCAAGAATCTATTGAGTAAGAAATTGATCAGAGAATTAGAGAGCCCGTGGAATTGTTATGGGTTCTATGTAAATAAAAGAGTAGAACAAATCAGAGGCATCCCAAGGCTAATCATCAATTATAGGCCTTTGAACTCAGTACTAGCAGATAATACATATTTGATTCCTCACAAAGGAGATCTGATAAGTAGAATAGCAGGAGCAAAAATATTTTCCAAGTTCGATTTGAAGTCAAGATTTTGGCAAGTTCCTATATCAGAGAAGGGTAAATTTAAAACAGCTTTCAGTGTCCGAGTCAGACGTTATGAATGGAATGTAATGCCTTTCTTCCTAAAGCATGCACCATCCAAGTTCTATAAGGTGGTGGACTCTATATTTAAACCCTTCTTCGATTGGCTGATTGTGTATATAGATGATATACTTATATTTTCAAAAAAATTGCAAGATCATTTTAAACATATACAGACCTTTGTAAATACAATAAAAAGGAATGGTCTTGTATTAAGAAAAAAGAAAATTGAAGTCTTTCAGACTTCCATTAAATTTCTTGGCCATAATATATTCAATTGCCAAATCTCCTTGCAAAAACATGCTCTGGAATTCTCTAACAAATTTCCAGACATCATTATAGACAAGATGCAACTACAAAGATTTCTTGGTTGTTTAAGTTACGTAAGTAATTTCTATCAAGACTATACCAAGGACAGAAGCTTATTAAATCAGAGGCTGCACAAAAATCCTGAACCTTGGACTCCACTCCATACCAGAGCAGTTCTAAAGATTAAAGCCAAGGCCAGAGATTTTCTCGTACTGTATATATCTGATGATGCAACTTATAAAATTGTAGAATCTGATGCCAGCAACAGCGGATTGGGGGGCATATTAAAACAGAAAAAATATAATGAGGAACAGGTTATCCAGTTCGCTTCAGGAACATGGAACCCCACTAAGAAAAGATATTATACTATAGAAAAAGAGGTGAAAGGAGCATGGAATAGCATCGACAAATTCGAATCTGGTAAATAAACCATTTCTTCTCACGAAAGATGCATCTGCCCTTAAGAAGGTGCTTAATAAAGATATCAAAAAGCCTGGAGAAGCCAAATTCACCAGTTGGCAAGCCCTTTTTGAAAATTTTGATTTTGAAGTGGAACACATCAAAGGTGAAGACAATCTTCATCCTAATTTTCTCAGTCGAGAATACATACAAACCCAGTCACAAGAACAAGAACATGTTTTTGTTATTGTTACTGAATGGGACCCAGATAATGAACAAGAAGTTCACAGAGCTATCAGAGAGGACCAAAGCTAAGAAGAATACAAGGAGAAGTGGAAGCCAACCTGGCAGCTAAGACAAACAAAAGTCTTAGATGCAAATCTACAACCACATACAAATATTTTACACCTAGTGCCTGAAAGGAAATCACTGGATCCAAGATATGGTGTATATTCGCAGTATGGCTGCAGCTAATCAAGCAGAAGAGGCACTGCAAAATAATTTCCATGACATTGCAATGATCTAGTCTGAAGGAGGAAGACAAAGAAATATTTATCACAGATATTTAGTCATCAACAGAACCAGAAACACAGATTGGACAATCGCCAAAAATTCTCCTCTCTTATGGCCACAAAATAATCCTAATCTTATTTTTCTGACACTATTTCTAATTTTGCAGGTTACACAAAATTATGTTGGGATCTCCTAAATGTTGATGGAAAGAAATAAATCCATTATACAAAATTAAAATCTGGATCAATTAGGTTCATGCAAGGAAATCAATTTTCAGGATGGTTAGGTGACTGGTGGAGAGATTTTAGATTAAATTTCACTGCTATAGATCCAATCTTTTATGAAAGTTATTTTCAGATTTCATGTGACAAATACTACCACAGAAATGTTGTTGACTATTTTCATATTCCTTGTACCACAGTAAGTGATCTACTAAATTATCCAGATCACCTTATACTGCAACAATTTATGGCTAGGCATGACGAGTAGCTAGTCATGACTAAAATAAAGCATCAATATGTGCTGAATAAACCTATGATAGTTCGACGGATCTATACAAAGGCATGGGACAACCTCATTTATCCCAGAAGTAGGTTCCCAGGAATCACAACTCTCGGTAAATCATCCGACAGTGCTAGTCCTTCTAGATAAAAAGGTTTTCGTGGCTTTATCCAGAAAGCTCCACTGTGTAATTATGTTGTCCAGTCATGAGGACTATTCATGGCCAGTTTTCTCATGGGCCTTAACTCGTTAAAAGGTATCCACTTTGTAGATAATATGCTTTCTGTAGGATTGATTGTAATCTTGTAATAGGAAAAGTATTCTTTAGTCACGAGACTCAGAGCACTTCTTTGACTTTTGGTGGATATTGAACCACATCTCAGTGATTGATAAAATATTTCGTACTCAATTTGTTGGTCCGATGGTTGGATGTTTGTCCCCTCTTCTTCCTATAAAGCGAATAGAGTTTGGATCATTCGAGGCATGGAAAGTTAGAGTTATTGTGTCTTTTGGATTGGGGATTTGAGAGGTTCTCCTGCTCTGCAACTGTGGACATTTAGTCTAATCTGCTTACTTCACGAGAAGAACTCAAGTCTTTAGGTGATTTGAGAATCCTACGCTTTAGTGTGAGAGCACTGGTGAGAACCTAAAGTGGCCAAATCGTTAGTGTGTCTGTCTACATGTGTGTTTTGAGTATATGTTCAAAGACAAAGTCTGTGTAATTTCCAGGTAGCCTTTAGTAAGCTATTTTAGTATTGAGTAGCAACAATCTGGTAAATGCGAACAGAGTCCATCTCTAGTATGAACAGACTATAAATCAAGTGCAATCGATATCTGAAAATTCAATAAAAGAGTGTTATTTCATTTTCTGCTTCCGAGTACTTTATGCTTCGATTTGTGCTGCTGTGTAGTAGTTGTCTCATAATCTTCACTTGAAGTTCATTAGGGGTTCACCAAATCTTCGAAGGGATGCCAGACCGTTGGAAGGCAAGGAATCCATATTTAAGGTCATAGAGCATGAATGATTCGAGTAGGTTTGCACTAAGTTCACCAGAGGTCGATCAGTGAAGACAAGCGAAGAGACACAGCAAAGCCAAGTTAGCATAAAGCAACAGCAGCATAGCACGCAGAGCGCACGGCACTGTAGCAACATTGTAGAATATTGATTCTCAAACATAATTAAACATATTTGAACATAGTCAACCAGATTAGTAAATATGGTTTACTAATGTTATAATATCGCATTGTGACGTTGGATAAATTGCAATGTAACTTAACATTGCGACAATATTTGTCATATTGCGATGATACATAATAATAAAAGGCTATTATGTTTGACCAATGTTGATGAGTGTTTATTGTCAAACATTGTCAAACATAGTTAGTCAACCCTATAAAATTATTATTGTAGGGTTGACCAAGTTTGATTATGGTCAACTATTAATAACATATTGAATCATATAATAATAATATATTCAACCTTATTATTATTATTATTATTATTTAGTAATGTTAATAATATTAATGTTAAACATTTTTAGATATTCACTATGCCCAATTAAGGTTGACTATGGTTGACAATTCTTGAATCTATACAAGCATGGTTGATTATAATTGAATATGGTTAATATAGTCAACCTTATTATTTTATTAGTAAACTTTATTAATATTAATGTTATAGGGTTGACCAATTTTGATTATGGTCAAGTGTTCAAACATCGTCTATAATGGTTGATTTTGTTTGACTATGTCTCGATAATGTGATTGGTCGTGTTTCATTATTAATATTAATCAATAATATTAATAGGCAATTATTTTTCATCAAAGTTGAAGATTGTTAACTATCAAATATTTTGAAACATAGCCGAACATAATAAATCATATTAATAAACATGGTTGACTAATTTTATAATGTCACATTGTGATGTTTGAGAAAATGCAATTTAATGTAGCATTGTGATAATGTTTATCATAATGCGACATTAGGTAGATTTATTTATCACTATGTAGATTTCTTATGTTTGACTAAATTTAAAGTGTGTTGAAACATAGTCAAGCATAGACGAACATGTCAACTACATTAGTAAATATGGTTAACTAATTTTGTAATGTCACATTGTGACATTGGACAAGTTGCAATGTAATATAACATTAAAATGCTGGATAATAGTGTTTGTCACATTGCCATAATGTTTGTCACATTGTGATGTTAGATAATAATAAGAAGTGATTATATCTAACCAAAGATTAAGAGTATTAATTCTTAAACATTTTCAAATATAATGAACCACTTTAGTAAATATGGTTGACTAATGTTGTAATGTTGCATTGGGAGGTTGGATAAATTGCAATGAAATTTAACATTGTAACAATATTTGTCACACTAAGACATTGGATAGATTTTTCTTCATTGTAACATCACAATATTAATATTATTATTATTATTAGTCAACTTTATTATATTAATATTGATATTATTAAAAAAAATTAATTGACCAAAAAAGGATGACCTTAGTTGACTAAGGTTCAAAATGTTTGACTTTGGTCAACCATGATTGACTATAATTAAATATGGTTGACCACGTGTGACTGTTGTTAAACATCATTGACTATGTTTTGATTATGAATAACTATGTTTAACAATGGTTGACAATGGTTAACGCTTAAATTTATTGATAAAAAATTGTTAATAATTTTATATTAAGCATCATATTTGTATTGAGGATGCTTTTGCTCTTGTTAATATTTCTCATTATCATGACCAAAAGTTCAAGGAAGCCATCATGATAGAGAAATAACAGTTGGAGAATCAATAGAAATTGGATCCCTATTCTCTCCTCGAAACATTCTTCATCTTACCTTCCTCCCTTTACTTCCTTGGTTCTATGGTTTTTATCGTCTCTTAACTTCTTCTCCCCTTCTTTCCCCTTTTATTTAGTTTTATTTTAATAATTCTATTTTTTATTACTTTTTCTTATTTATTTATTTTTATTAGTATTAAATATTTTAAATGGTATTTTATTTCTATTTATTCACTTATTTTATTAATTTATTTACTCTCATTATTTTTCTATTATTTTTATTAATAATATTTTCTCCTAACATTATTTTTATTAATATTTATTATTATCCTAAAATTTGTATTGGTATTTCATATAACTTGGTTTTATTTATTTACAATAATTTTATTGATTCTTAGGAGTTACGTATATTCTTTTATATTTATATTGATTTAGTTATTTATTTTTCATTTGCTTTATAGCTTTTATTTATCAAAATGTATTAAACAAAGTCTTTTGATAGAAACCACATGAGAGAATTTTTTGACCGACGCGTTTCGAACCAACAAGTGTGGTTTATCATCAGGACAAGATGAACCATTTTAATGTGTTAGATATTCAGTCCTAATATTATTTGAACTTTATTAATTATTTTTTATATAAATTATTATATAAATAAGCAACTAAAAATCCCTGTGGTTTAGCGTGATTGGTCAAGTACCTATTGCTAAAGCACCTTGTCACTCGAAGGTCATGGAGTCAATTCTCCTCAATGCCATTGGAGTTAGGCTTTGATTAATTTGGTCGGTGATATGTGATCCCTTTAAATGGATCTGCTCAAATTATCCTTAAAAAAAAATATTTATAATTATCATAGTTTTCTACATGTTTATAGTATTTATTTATTTTAAATTATTAGTATTTAATTATAATTTATTTAGCCCAAATTTATTGGGCCCTTAATTATGTTTAATATTATTATCATCATAACATTAATCTCTTATTATAATTATATATATTATTAATACTGAATAATTATTATCATAATAATTAATACTATAACATTGATTTCCTTAATGTATTATTTACATTTATTTATTTATTATGGAATTTAATTAAATTTATTATTTTTTCTTATCATTAATTTTATGACTTTTACCTAATCATTTCGTTCTTGGAATTTTTCCTCTATTTATATTTAGGTTAATCAAATTTTCTTCATCCAATGATCCTAATGATGAGCCACTTTCATTCGTTCAAAGTGCGTCCGTAATTAATACATTTATGTCATGGATTTGGAAGACAAATATCTAAATAGTTCTACTCACAACAGCCTACATTCCAATATCACTATCTATATATTTATGACTATGGTTAATGAATGTATGACTATGGTTGACCATGGTTTGCCTACGGTTGATCATGATTGACTATGGTTGAACATGGTTTGACTATGCTTGACCAACATTAGACCATTGTTTGTCTATGTTTAATCATAGTTGAATATGATTGATTATAGATGACCATGCTTTGAATATGGCTTTACTATGGTTGACCATATTTTGACAATGGTTTGTCTATAATTGACCATGATTTAACTAGGGTTACCATTGTAATGGTGATTGTTAATGGCTAACAATGATTTGACTATGATTAACTCTATCCATCCACTATAGGCCTCCATGGTCAACCATGGTCATCCACTATGGCTCAGTATAGTTCACTATGGTTCACTATAGGTTACATATAGATAGACCATGATGCTCATGGTAAGTATGGTTCACCATGGTAGTCAAATTGACTATCGTTGACTATAAAATCTATGTTGGGTATAGTAGACCATGTCAACAATATTCAACCATAGTTAACATCTGTCAATGTATATAATAATTTATAACTAAGAAATTATAAATGTGTAAATTAACATTAATGTGTCATTAATGTTATATTAAACTCTTATTAATGTTATTTAATTCTTATAATAAATTTATTAATATATGAATAATGTTTTATATATGTTTTAAAAATATATTAATCTTTTTTTTTCTCTAAGTAAAGGCTAATTCTATTAATAAAAGGTAAAAATAGAGTTACAAGGAGGTCGAGACCTCAGAGGAGAGCCGATACTGTCCATCAATACATACAAATTGTCCCAGAGTTGGGGAAACCAGAAACAAAAAGCCCAAAGACATACAGAGCGAACTGGCCATGTTGGTAAACCACAGAAAAGGTCAGAAGAAAAGTTATGACCATACTATCTATATTGTCTAGATAACCATAGGCAAAACTGCAAAACCAAAGACGTGATACAACTGCAGAGCCGAAGACCTGATACAAAAAGACAATAACAAAAGCCATATAGGCATAGCACATTGAATGAAAGAGTGAAGAGAGGAATAGGGGAATCGGACATGGCCCAAGAGGCTTCAAGCGACTGTTTCATGGTCCTAAGCTTCCTCCTCCACCAAGCATGGATTGCCCATCCATGAGTCATCAACAGTGTCCTCAGCATCTATACCGCTGCCACCTAGAAGAGCTGCCAAACGCCGAATGCCACCGGAACCACTCGCCGGGTGAACAGAGGCCAATACTTCCTAGAGGTTGTCGTCTGGTGGTTTGAAGACATCAGGGGCACTTCCCTCGGCCTGTAAATCACCACAATTGAGCACAATGCCAACGTCTTCCCCCTACTGTTCGCTTTTATCCTGAGACTGCGTTGCCAAGGTATGCACAAAAACACTAGGCTGAGCTTCTTCCTCCACAAAAATGACAGTGATGTTGGCCGAGAGAACAGGTTTATTGAGGCGACTTTGAAATTTGAAGTGGGTGGTTTGGAAAGAGTTGTGCGAGAAAGGCTTTCCATCGTGAGAGGGAAGGGAAACCGAAGCCAGAGGAATAGTAGGCGGGGGGAGCAGGCTGAGAACGCCCACGGCCTCCACTACTACCACCACGGCAACAACTACAACGACGACGCACCATTGTCAAGGTATCAAGGCAGCTTGATGGAGATGAAGAGCAGGGCAAAACAAAGCAGAAGCCGAGGTAAGGGAGCCAATTAAGAGTCATGAACTAGACATTCAACGCAGCCTTTGGAGCATTGCAAGGATGCAGGGTCTGAGGCAAGCTAATGTTGGGAGGCCAAAGGGAAATAATAATGGAGAGAGCCGAGGCATCCATAAATAAAACTTCAGGCGAAGTGTCTCGAACGAACAACTCATTCAATACCGAATGCAAATTGATCTGCAGATACCCATTATGAGCCTGCTTCATCCGCGGGAGACCTTGGGATAATGTGCAATCCTGCCATCTGCAGGACTAGATGTCGGCGCGGAATAATCCCTCCATTAATATAGCATTAAAGCACCCGCATCCAGGTTAAAAATATATTAATATAATAATTAGTTATATTAATAATTAATTAAATGTATTAATATTACTCTATTGTTATAATTAAATATCTTAATGCTAATAGGCGTATCTATTAATGTTATTAATGATGATTTATATTTGAGACCGAGAAGAGATTAGATATTTTAGCTAGATGGCTACTCCTATGAGTGTTAGGGTTTTCCTATTTGATACTTTGCACACTGCCACCATTGGGCAAGTTGTAGGCAGTGATGGAGCAGGTAGGAACAAGGTTGCACCAATCCATCTTAACTAGAAGATGAGCATTGACTATTCATGGGTTTTGAGATCTTCAAAGGTCTTAACTATTCACGTTTTTTGATATCTTGAAAGGTCTTGACCATAGCCACGAGCATTGGATATATTAAATCTCCATGGGCAATAGATGGATTTTTGTTTTTTTTTGTTTTTTTATAAAAATAATGGACTAATTTTTATTAAATGGTTGTAGCGTAATTACAACTATAGCCATAAAATTATTTTTATTACCATATTCATATGGAATAAATAAATTTATTAATTTTATTAATTTAAAATATACATAATTACTTATCTTCAATAAAATTTTAAAAGTAGTGACACACAAGAATTTGTTGTCATCTACCATTTTTTAAATTTTATCTAAAAAAATAATAATTTAAATATATACCTCAAAGAATGGATAATATCTTTTATTAAAAAAATATAAATTTTTAAAATTATATAAATTTTAGAAAACAAAAAATGATATATATATATATATATAGATATATATAGATATAGATATATATAATTAAATTATTAAATTTACTATATTGAAAATTTAAATTTATAAAACCTATATTATATTAAAAATATATAATATATGTTAAATATAATTAAAAATACTTTATTAACTCTCTTTTATATATATATAATTTGTTTACTCTAATCTAATATATTAGTAGAAGATGAATCAACTCTAACCTTCCTATTAAGTAAGATTTAGATAGCGTAATTAATATGGAATTTGATTACCATTATGCATAGTGAAGTACCCTTTAATACAGTTGACAAATTTAACTCACCATCATCTAATCATGCTGCGATCTATTTGTCTACATTACAAAAAATGAGTGTATTCACATTCTCTATTAATCGTTCTCAATGTCGATTGGGAGGGATGTATTTTGACCAGCAAATTGCATGTCGCAGGTGATCTTCCCTACTTAAAGAAACAAGTGTATTCACATTGTCTATTTATCATTCTCAAGGGATGGATTTTGACAGGACAATTGCACGTTTGAAAACCCATAGGGTTGACCGCGCACATTTGGATAGTGCAATGACTACGACATTTTTAGGGTTAAGACTTGATAGTTGACAGACAACCAGTACTGTGCTGCCAAACTCTAATTAACTGTTGCCTATACGTTTGAAAACGCATAGGGTTGACTGTGGACGTTTGGATAGTGCAATGCCTACAAAATTTTTAGGGTTAAGTACGACATTCAATGGGGTTGTAGGGCTTGATTTCGGTGTGCTAATCATAACCAACCATGTCTCTGTAAATAAACGAGTCACTCTATCCCTCTGGCCCACTTCCTATTCAGTCATACTACGTAAGACAGAAAGAATTGCCGCGCAAGGTTGTCCATAGTGCAAATATTTCCAAACAAGAACCACGAAGTTGAAAGGGGGGGTTATCCTCCGGCCCACTTCCTGTTCAGTTGTATTACGTAAGAGACAAAGAATGGCCGGGCAAGGTTATCCATAGTGCAATTATGTCCAAACAAGAACCACGAAGTTGAAAGGGAAGGTTATCCAAGGGGTGATGAACCACCCGTATCGGGGATCCTTTGTCCAAACGGATGTTGCCGATGTTAAACCATTCATTAATTATATCATATGGCTTCATCAATTGATTAATTAATTGATTTTTGATAGCAATGATGTCTATAAGGGCCTAAACCATAGTAAAATATGGGAAGAAAGACCTTATATAGGAAAATCAATCTTCTGGGTCTCAAACACATCACATGCCCTCTTTACTAGGTCTTCGACCCCCAAGTTGTATTGTAGGTTCCATTACGTGATTTTGCAAAAACGGCATCACATGCCCTCTTTACTAGGTCTTCGACCCCCAAGTTGTATTTTAGGTTCCATTACGTGATTTTGCAAAAACGGTATGGACCTTGAGTATTCGAGTATGTCTAAGAGAGGTAAATAGGTCATAATGGTAATGATTTGTTTCTGAAACATGTAAAGGTGAGGAAATTATTCATAGCTATGACTATGTAATACAAATACATGTAATTTTCTAACAATATATGGATGTTGTTAATTTGCATTATAGTTAACACCTACTTGTTATTAACATGTGTGTATGATTATAAATTCAAGAAGGTTAGTGGCATCATCTCCTTTTTTCTACATATTAGATGCTTTGGATATTTTGATTTTTGCTTTAAATTGATTAATGTGGTGGTTAGGGTTGCATAAATATATAAAAAACATTTTCTAACTCTCTCATTTTATTTCTATTTTTAATGTCATTTTTAAATATGGTCCATGTAAATTGCGCACACTTATAGATCTCAATATGCCAGTTCTTTTTGTGTGTTTGTAAGGAAATAATTACAATTTCATATTTTTTTATGTCCATAAGTAAAGAAAATAAAATTGAAAGATTATGTGAAGATCTCAAAGTTCTATCTAGACACCATTAGGAGGTTTTGTGCACAAACTTGTATGGATTTAAACATGATTCAAGAAAGAAACAACAACCTCAATATATTTTTGAGTGTTTTCAAGCACGAGAGCCTTGAATGAGAATTCAAATTAACACATCAATCCCTTTGAAGGGTTCTTTGCATACCTTTGATTTAGATACAAGTGCCATGAGTAGATTATGTTCATTAAAAAAATGTCATACACCTAAACATGGTCAAGGTGGGAAATAAGATCCTTGTGTCATAATAGAACCCCCTCAAGATCAAACACCATAAAAAAAACTAAATAGAATTACATGTGCCCTCACATGAGGCATTCTTCCTAGGAGTTATCTATGTGCATCATCCAAATGTTTTACACACATTAGTAAGTCCTAAGGCCTTTACCATAGTAATATAAACAAGCATTAGCCTTAGGCCCTTAATCATGGTCACGGAAAAACAGAAACATCATTAAGATATAAACATATATACTTAGGCTAAAGCCATATGAAAATATCCCGAAACCACTTTATAAAAGCATGAATAATGCTAAACACACTTATAAATCTATCTCTATCCCTTCCCCGCCTTCTCTTTTTATATATGAAAAAAAAATATATTTTTATTACTTTTCATTATTATTTTTTATTTATACTAAATAATAGCTCTTAAATATATAGATTTCTTATTTCATATAACTCTATATGAATAAAGAAATTTAGTTATTTTTAAATTTTAAAACATATATAATTACTTCTTTAAAAATAAAGTGACTTTACATCTTTATCCACAATGTTTAAATTTACTCAAAAGTTAATATTAAATATTATATGTTAAATAAAAAGATAATAGTTTGTTATATATATAATATATATATATATATAATATATATATAATTTTTCTTTTTAAAAAAATAGATATTTAATTTTGAATCTTATATTTAATATATCCTTCATATATATAGATCTATTTATTTATTATTTTTAAATTTCTATTAAATTAATATATAACTAGTGTATGGGGTTTTAAATCAACAATAATTAAATTATCGTTAAAGTATTTTTAAATATTAAATTATTAATTTAAATTTTTAATCTTAATTTTTTTAGACATAACCGTTATATAACTTTACTAATACTTAATTAAATATAATTTAAAAATATATATAATATAAAAATATAACATGTATTGGAAGTTTATGTTTTCTTTATTCAAGATTCAATAATGGCGGTTCCTAAATATACGACTATAGCATATTTAATGCTCCTGACATGAGACTTTATAACCTCATATAACACTCCACTGGGCGCGTATATGGGGTTATAAAGCCCCCATATTAACCGCATTAAATATGCTATAGTGACATATTTAAGAACTGCCTTCGATAAGCTGAAGACATTTTCCATAATTATTTCATTGATTAGAAAAGGTAAAAAATATGGAATTTGATTAATAAAGCACAGTTTAATGCCGTTGGGAATTTAGCTCACTATCATCCAACCCTGGTACGATATATATGCATACGCAACCAAACGAGTGTACTGGGCATTATCTATTTATCGTTCTCAGTGTTTCAAGAGGATGGATTTTGACAAGCAAATTGCGTTGTGACACGCGATTTGCCCATCGAATAAATAAAAAGTTTTCTGAGTCACCAATACTCTTTAAAAATGTCATAACCGTCAGATTTGATGACGGGCAGTCTGGTTTCCGAATTCCAACCCCTGCTGTCAACTAATCTTGCGATATGGCACTCGTTCTGTGTGTCTGGATCATGTCAAATGGGACTCTTCACAGTACCAAGCTCCCTCCTCATCTCTCTAGTTGCTGCAGGCATCTTGTGTATGTGGCTATTTTGTTGTCAAATAATTATAACAGTAATAGTGACAGCGACTGCATTGTTGAATAATAATTGTTTTGTCGAGAAGTGTATTTCGTTTTATATGAAGTGAATTGTAGAATTGATGTGTTGTTCGTCACGCTCACTGCTTCGCAACATCGTGAGTCGCCATCACTGCGTTTGGCTACTTCGAGAAATGCTTCCCTGCGACCCTCGGTCCCGAACCTAAAGCCTCCGTCCACCCTTTGCGACGTGACTTGAGATTTGACAAACAATACGGACCAACAGAGATGACTGTTCTATTTTGTTTGGTTGTATTGTGGAACGACAATGTATTGGTCTAAGTTTTGTGTTTATATTGATGCGAAGAAAGAGGATGAGTTCGTACCATTCTTCCCATCCATCGTCACTCATGTTGCCATTTCTAAATGAAACGCACGGTTGAGTACCACGTTCAATGGTCCTGCATTCAGTGTGCTGATAACCATCTGTGGAAATGAATGACTCACTCTATCCTACATGTTCACATCCACTTCAGTCCTATTACGTAACAGACACGGATGCCGGCCACGCTCGTCCATAGTTCAAATATGTCCAGACAGGAACCTCAAAGTTGAAACCAGAGTTATTAAATTTGGATTCTAATTCAATTCGATACTGAAAAAATTTGTGTCTACAATTCCGTTATAAAATAGAATTAAAAAAAAAATATTCTGATATTTTCCTATATTTTTACTTCCTATTTGCATCAACTAATTATTTATAAATCTAACACTATTCAAAGTATTAAAAAAATATCTAATATTATATAATCTTTTATAAGAAATATTTTGGCGAGAAATTCTGTCTGTCGATGCGTTTCGAACCAACTAGTGTGATTCATCGTCATGACAAGCTGAAGAAACAGATCCAGCCTAGCATGTTAAATAGTCTTAGTAGAGCCTCCAACGGCTAACTTGACCAACAGCTAGTTGGTTGATGTGAGCAAACACTGGGATGACCGCGGAATCTCTACATCTTTTCAGAAAAGCCAGATCTGTCTTCAACTTAGAGACCTTCACGCTTGGAGATCTCTAAGTTGAAGACAGATCTGGCTTTTCTGAAAAGATGTAGAGATTCCGCGGTCATCCCACTGTTCGCTCACATCAACCAACTAGCCGTTGGTCAAGTTAGTCGTTGGTCAAGTTAGCCGTTGGAGGCTCTCCTCAGACTATTTAACATGCTAGGTCAACTTCTCATGACGATGAACCACATTAGTTGGTTCAAAACACGTCGACAGAATTTCTCTGCATGTGATTTACGCCGAAATATTTCTTATAAATGTTATGGATCACAGAAGCCTCAATTCTACCATTATATAATCCTATTAAAAAAACATAAAACATTATGTTTTTAGAAAAGAGTAATAACTGATCATAAATTTTAATATAATTATTGAAAATGAAAAATAACTTAAATTTTTCTTTATAAATTTAACGATTTTGTTAAAAATATATTTTCAAAGAGTTGTTCACCTGGTTGAAGGTTGCAGATTCTATTCAATCCAAAATAAACAACAAGAAAAAAGCACACCCAAATGGTAATTCATGGTTTTCAATTCCGTAAAAAGTGGAAAGAGAGTTCGAGTGTAAGAAAGATACTCACCAAATTTGAAAAAGAATACTACTATATAAAATTCAATATGGAAAAAAAGTATATTAAATTAAATATTGAAACAATTAGATATTACAAATATTTATAACAAACATACTTACATAGAAAACAAATATTATTGTATAAAATTTAATATGAAAAAATTAGAAATTATATATTTTACACACATTTATAAAATGAGTTATTATTTTTTATTGGAAATTATTAGTTTTAGGAACTAAATTTTTTAGTATGCAATTTAGTGTTTGCTATATTTTTTAATATAAATTTTTTTATTTTCTAACTTTTTAAAATATTAATATTTTATTAATGAAAATCCTTATCAAATTAAATAATAATTGTAATTTTCTAAATATAAAAATTTCTAAATTCTAAATATTAGATTTTATATTAACTAAACACTTTACCAAATTCCACCATAATTCTTTTTAATATACAATTTATAATTCAGTATAAAGTTTTTATTTTATATATATATATATATATATATATATAATATATATATATATATATATATTATATACACAAAGTTGGTATTGAATCCGAAATACCGATTTTTTCTGCTGAACCAAATCAAACAGGCATATTTTTTAATTTTTATGACTAATATGACCAAACTTGATAACTAAGGTTGAAACACAAGTTTATCTAAAAATCACGTAATAAGATTTTTAACTATAAGATTTATTTTCCCATTTATAATAGAGATTTTTAATTTATAAATAAATTATATTAGAATACTATAATTTATTAATACTACATAATCACAAAAATCTTAACCCATATTCATATGACATTTTATTTCTAATTAATTAATTTAAGTTTAAGAGAAATCCTTTGGCGTAAAAAATCATAAGATAAATCATTTGTCAACGCGTTTCGAACCAACTAGTGTGGTTCATGGTCAGGACAAGTTGAAGAAACAGATCCAACTTAGCATGTTAAATAGTTTGAGCAGAGCCTCCAATGGCTATCTTGACCGACACATTTCGAACCAAGTAGTGTGGCTCATGGTTAGGACAAGTTGAAGAAACAGATCCATCTTAGCATGTTAAATAGTCTGAGCAGAGCCTCCAATGGCTATCTTGACCAACGAATCTGAGCAGAGCCTCCAATGGCTATCGTCGACAAATGGTTTATCTTGTGATTTACGCTGAAGAATTTCTCTTAAACTTGGTATGGATCACAAAAGCCTCAATTCAATAATTAATTTAAATATAAAATTTCAAAATATAAACGTATTATAAACATAATTATTTTCAATATTGATTATTTTCTCACATCTACTAAATTTATTCACGTTATTTTTTTCAAAAAATGATTTAGATTCCAAATTATATGTAATAGGAAAAAATAATTTAGATTCAAAACTATATGTAATAAGCTTAAAAATACTTAAAAATTCAAAGTTAATTCACAAATTATAAAGTAGTCTAACTACTAAAAACAAGAAGATAAATCAAAATATACCAATTCTTTTTACTTTTATATTTTAATCTTTATTAGATTTATTGTAATCATTCTCACCTTTTACTTACTAAAAGACAAGAAGATAAATCAAAAGATACCCATTCTTTTTACTTTTATATTTTAATCTTTATTAGATTTATTGTAATCATTCTCACCTTTTATTCTGGAAATACAATAAAAAAAATTTTGGTGAAGGTATTTAAAATTTATAAATAAATTTAACATCTTCAAATTTTTTTTGGGATATTTAGGTTTTTACAAAATGACAATAGCTATTCTAAGAAATTTTTATTAAATTTTTAATAAAATTGACAAAACAAAATACTCAAAAATAACAAAATATTTTAACAATTAAGTTACTAATAGCTAGCACAATCACATTAGTAAATGTTGTTAATATATACCAATAGACATATATTATAAACCTCGATATTAAAGTCTAAATTAAACACCCAATACTAAAAACAACAATATTAAAATACCTATATTAAAAACTCATTATTAAAAACCCTAATATTAAACCATAATATTATAAACCGAAATATTATAAACATAGGTGTTATAATCCCAATATTATAAACCCTAAATGTTATAAACTCCAAATGCTATAACCCCAAATGTTATAAACTCTAGCACAACCACATTAGTAAATATGGTTGATATACACTTGTTGGTTATATCAAACACATGCGCAACCACATTAGTAAATATAGTTGAATATTAAAATCAATATTAAAGACCCTAATATTATACCCAAGATTATAAACTCAAACTATCATACCATGTATATTAAACAACCAATATTATACCAGCAAAATTATTAATATTGTTATTATTGTCATTTAAACATTTTAAAACCTTTTTTGTGACTAACCAAGGGTGACCTTAGTTGACTAAGGTTGACAATGTTTGAATTTGGTCAACCATCATTGACTATTATTGAATAAGGTCAAGTTAAGTTGATTGAGGAAAACCATGAGTCAATAAAGTTTTCTATTGTTAAGTAAGGTAAACATAGGATCGACCAAATCTTCTCATGGTCAATGATTTAAAGATTGGCTATAATAGTTTACTTTGTTTTGACTATGTTTGGCTAATTTGGTTGACTATGCTTCATTATTAATATTAAACAATAATATTAATAGGAAATTATGTTTCTCTAAACATGAAATGTGTTGACTCTCAAACATAGTTAAATCTAGCTGAACATAGTCAACCAAATTAAAAAATATGGTTGACTAATTTTGTAATCTTGCATTGTGATCTTGGAGAAATTGCAATGTAATGTAACCTTGTGACAATTTTTTTCACATTGCAACGTTCGATTGATTTCTTTACCATTCCATAGATTTTGTATGTTTGATTGAAGCTGAAGAATTTTGAATCTGAAACATAGTCAAACATATTTGAACATAGTCAACCAGAGTAGTAAATATGGTTTACTAATTTTGTAATTTTGCATTGCGACGTTGGATAAATTGCAATGTAATTTAACATTGCGACAATTTTTGTCATATTTTGATGTTATATAATAATAAAAGGCAATTACGTTTGACCAAAGTTGATGAGCGTTTATTGTCAAAGATTGTCAAACATAGTTGGTGAGCCCTATAGTTTGATTATGGTCAACTATTAATAACATATTGAATCATTTAATATTAATATATTCAACCTTATTATTATTATTATTCAACTTTAGCAATATTAATAATATTAATATTAAACATTTTTAAATATTCACTATGCCCAATTAAGGTTAACTATGGTTGACAATTCTTGAATTTATACAAACATGGTTGATTATAATTGAATATGGTTAATATAGTCAACCTTACTAGTTTATTAGTAAACTTTATTAATATTAATGTTATAGGGTTTACCATGTTTGATCATGGTCAAGTGTTCAAACATCGACTATAATGGTTGATTTTGTTTGACTATGTCTTGATAATGTGATTGATTGTGTTTCATTATTAATATTAATCAATAATATTAATAGGCGATTATGTTTCATCGAAGTTGAAGACTGTTGACTATAAAATACTGTCAAACATAGATGAACATAATAAATCATATTAACAAACATGGTTGACTAATTTTATAATGTCACATTGCGACGTTGGAGAAATTGCAATTTAATGTAGCATTGTGATAATGATTATCACAATGTGACATTAGATAGATTTCTTTATCACTATGTATATTTCTTACGTTTGACTAAATTTGAAGTGTGTTTACTATTAAAAATATTCAAACATAGACGAAAATCCCAACTACATTAATAAATATGGATGAGTAATTTTATAATGTCACATTGTGACTTTGGACAAATTGCAATGTAATATAACATTACAATGCCCAATAATAGTGTTTGCCACATTGTGATGATAAATAATAATAATAAGTGATTATGTTTAAACAAAGATTAAGAGTGTCAATTGTTAAAAAATTTCAAACATAGTGAACCATATTAGTAAATATGGTTGACTAATTTTGTAATGTTGCATTGGGAGGTTGAATAAATTGCAATGGTATGTAACATTGTAACAATATTTGTCACACTATGACATTGGATAGATTTTTCTTCATTGCGAGATCACAATATTATTATTATTATTATTATTATTATTAGCCAAATTTATTATATTAATATTGATATTATTAAACATTTTTAATTGACCAAAAAAGGATGACCTTAGTCGACTAAGGTTGAAATTTTTTGTCTTTGGTCAACCAGGATTGACTATATTTAAATATGGTTGACGATGTGTGTTGGGTCCCTATAATACTAGTGATTACCCCATTACTATTGTAGTTGTACCCCTTATTAATATTGTTGTGCCCCCATTGTCCCCATATTGTTATTACTGTGCCCCATAGAATCCCTCTATTCTTATTTTTTGTGGCTTTATATTATTATTGTTAGGTCGGTTGGGTTATATTTGTGATCTTAGATCCTATGTATAGAAAGGAGGTTTTTTCATTTGAATCATCCAAGAATTGTTCATTTATGTAATGTAAAGGAGGTTGCCCCCTCGAAGACGCTGAATTCTAAGGCGTTGATCTATCTTTTCTATCTTTTCTTAAGTTGGTTTCATAACATTTCGTATCAGAGCCTTTGGATTCTAGGGTTTCGCTGCTCCAAATAGGTTATCGTGGAATTTTCGCTATAACGTTTTGTCTATGACGTTTCAAAAGCTAAAAAAAAAACCATTTGAGAAGACATCACACTGAATCTCAGGTCTGAATTTCAAAGTTTTTCTCGCTATATTTTCGGAGATATGATTTGAGGAAGTTGGTCCTTTTGCAGAATCCTGAATTACATTCAAAACAAGTGACCTGGGGAAAATCGTCATAACTTTCTCTTTGAGCATCAGATTGAAATTTCGTAAGAAGGTACAGAAAGCGAACGGACTGTAGTTTCTTGTATATATTCTTTAGTGCTAAAGGTCAAAAAAGGGACACGTGGTAAAGTTGTACAACTTTTCTCTACTGAATCAGTCTATAATCAGGCCACTGTGGGAGATTTGGCATAACGCTTCATTGGAGAATCCAATTGGGGTCAGACTGGTGGCATTGGAAAGAGGACACAGAGGGCTACCACAGGTCACAATTTCAGAACTTGATGATCTAAAATTACAGAGATACATCAGAGGAAATATTGAGCTCCTACAAAGTTTAAAAAGGTGTGTATATTTTTTTAAATGTTTTCTTAAGCTTGGTTTGAAAAATTATTTTGAAGGAATTCAAAGGGAATAGTAAAGCATTATTATCGGTAATTGATGCCTCGAGGAAAGAAAATGGAAACACCTAGTAGGCGACCTAAAAGCTCTAGCATGACTCATGAGGAAGAGGAAGAAATGCAACATGATATATCAAAATTACGAGACCAAGTTCAACAAGTGTGACTTGCACAAAAAGGAACAAAATCTAAGATGGATTGTTTAAAGAAAGGTGTAGAAGCTAAGATGAATGACACGAAAGCTAAGATCGACGATTTGAAGATAGATTTGAAGACAGACATGGAAGAATTGAGGATAAATATGAATAAGTTGCTACAAGAAAGGGTCACTAATGGTGAAAGGGTAGTAAAGGAAACTCATGATGAGAACAAAAGAAATGTTAATCATGATTCCATAGACTCTAATGTTGGATCGAAGACCCAACATATTCCAAAAATCGATATGAGGAAGTTTGAAGGCAAGGATCCCGCAACATGGATATTACAGATGGAGCAATTTTTCGATCTCAATAATGTACAAAACACACAAAAGGTATGTATTACAACTTTATATTTGGAACCAAATAAGTTTGTATGGTATCAATGGCTTTGCTCTCGTACACAATTTATCACTTGGGTAATTTTTGCGGAAGAATTGATAGCACATTATGAGGATACAAAAAACAACACTTTTTTTAGCCAATTGATAAGTCTCAAACAAAAGGGTTCAATAATGGAGCACATTGAGGAGTTCCAAAAATTGAACATAAGGGTAAAAGATATTCCAGAGGAGCATAGGATTGATGTGTTCATAGGGTCTTTAAAGGATAATATCCAACATGATGTTCACCTTTGGGAAGCTTATTCATTAGAGAACGCATTCAGGTTAGCAAGAAAAATGGAAAGCAAAATTATGGCAACGAGGAAGCATACCACTCACAACTATAAAGACGGAAGTTTTGTTGCTGCTAGTCTTCCACAACCTATAAGGTTGACACCACAACAATTGGAAGGAAAAAGAACAAAAGGGCTTTGTTACAGTTGTGATAGAAAATACACTAAAGGTCATAAGTGTGCTAAGAAGAAATTATTCTACATAGATTGTGAAAAGGAAGAAGAAAAGGAGCAAGAAAGGTCAAAAGAAGAGGATATACTCTCAGGAACAAAGCCTAGATGAAGAACAAAGTGAATCTGATCCATATCTTGTAATGACATTGGCGGGAATTACCACTCCTCAAACCATCAAGATAGAAGGACAAATCAAGAAGAAAAAGGTAATAGTGTTGATTGATTCAGGAAGTACCCACAATTTTATTCATTATAAGGTAGCAAAAGAATTGAATTTCTTCTCATATCCAGCACCAGAGTGTCAAGTGACGGCGAGGGTGCAGACGTTAGGGATAATCTTCCCAATTTGGTGACAATCTCCTGAATATCGGTCTCAATTTCCCTTGAAGCGTCTTCAGGTGTATCACTCATTAACTGACAGCTTCATTTATTTTCCTTAAAACCCACAAACGTTACCTAATTGACAATAATAAAACTTGGATGTTCCACTTAAGCCTCTTTTGTGCAAAAGTAAAGGCTTAGGACAAAATTGCAGTGCAGCGCATATCATATGAAATATATGTCAATTTATAATCTGACCAAGGCATTCATCTCTAATAGAAAAGTTTGGACCAATACAAAAACACTCTAAAGTACTTCTTTTAATTTTGATCTACAGTCACAAATGACATTGCTTATATTCTCATTCGTTATCCTTAATTGATAAACAGCTCTCAAGCTCCTTTCTCAGTTGCTGGGAGTTATGGAAGGACTTACGCCATACATTATTGGCCATTAATTCTACAGGATTACTTATAATATAATTGCGCCTTATATTATTCCTTCCCTATCAGCGGATCTCCAAAATTCTCCTGTTGCCGAAGCTACGAATTCAACTACAAATCTCTATGGTTGCCGAAGCTACGAATTCCACTGAATATCTCTTCTCCAGAGGGTTGTGTATGACCACAGTCTCTTCCTTCGATTTAAAAGCCCTCGTATATCCACGGGAAAGGAATCCGGCTTGCGTCCCTATATCGACCGCTATGGTCTTGGTTGACGTTTTAATGATTTCACATAACAAATGAAAAGGTTTTTCTATGATGTAGTATTGAAGACCGTATTGATAAACTTCACGTCCACCGCTGTTCCCTTAAGGAATGTCACAATTACTCTGCATAAACAGAGTTTTCTTTTGACTGTAATAAAATTAAATTAAAGTGGCGACAGCCGTTACAACGGAAAGAAATGAGACAAAATGCTCCAATACACAGTAAGGCCTCCAACGGAGAATACTAAGGAAATTCAAGCTTGTCAATAGACAATACAACATCAAGTGGAAATAGGAAGGTGATTCAAGTCTTCAATACACAGTAAAGCCTCAAGCAGAGAATAGGAAGGCAATTCATGTTTTTCAACACAGTGCAGCAACTATTTAATACATATATACATATTAAGAAGATATCATTGATCTTTTCCAGAACGCCGAGAGAAAGTTTCATAATGATACTTCTTGCACCGCCTCACTTTTTCTCACAAGCTTGGCGGCCACTTTATTTTTTTACATTCATAAGGGATAGGTCTTCTCAGACCTTATCTATTACAAAAGCAGGCTTTTTACATAACGATTTAAAGCGTGAAGCTTTATTCTCCACTCTTATCCTATTTTTTTTTTAACTGAAAAATATAGCATGTTTTATTCTCCACTCTTATCCTATTTTTCAACTAAGAAAACATAGAAATTGCAGGCTAAAGGACCCCACTCCCTTGCCTGTAGATTTTTTTATTTTATTTTTGGAATATGTTGAAAGACTTTTTTCCTCAAAGTCACATGCTCTTGCATCAGACTCCCAACGTTGAAAACGATCGTGATCTCCTGATCATGCATTTTAAGTCTTTATCCTTGTCTTCCAGGATCCCACACTTTGTTCTACAAGTCATCATCTACTGTTGCTTGCTGCTTTTGTCCAAGTCTCCATATCTTATGCTGTCTTACTCCACTAGCTGCACTTTCACAATCTGTCCCTGTTTTCATTTTTCTGCTGCTCCTGCTGCTTCTCTTCCTTGCTGATGTCTTCCTCTAACACGCTTTCAACATGATTCTTCTGATTAATTCAATTTCCTTGTCCAATAAATCTTCAAGCTACTGATTTCTTGCTGCCTGCTGAGCTAAGACGGCTTGCTCGTTCTTACTCATTCAATTTTTACCATCACTTGTTGGCTTCTTGCTTCTATACTTGTTTCCATTCTTACCTTCTCATTTCTTACTGCCACCCAATCATCCATGCCCTCTTGTCTTCTACAACAGAAAACTTCTTCCTTGCCTTCTCCTATCAACAACTTACTGGACTGGTACTTTGTGTACTCCTTTTTTCTATCTTCATCTCTATGCATCTGCAAGTCCCAATTCTGAAATTGAGATTCTTTCTGCACTGAATTCTGATCATTCAGCATCCTTTCCAGCAACATAAGGTCCTCATCCCATGGATTAGAAATTTCCACAGAATTCTCGTCTTTCTCTTTCATTTGACTGCTCAACTGAGTCAAATGTCCTTCAACACCTGCGATAATACCTACATTCACAAAACACTTGTTAAAACAAAAATCATAAGGCATGAGTGCCTTACTTCCCTCTGCCAGCATTTCAGTATGTTTTTTTGAATTCTCCATCTCAATCAGCACATCAGTTTACTGATTCTCTCTTCCCAAAGAATTCTCTAAAGAATTCTCAAGACTATCAACTAGGCTTCCTCTCATACCATCTGTTTCCATGATGTCTTTTCCTCTTGTTCACTGCACTGAACTCTTTCCTCTACCATCTCCCTGTCATACTCTGGATTCTCCAACAAGTATTCCAACAATGCAATTTCTCTGTGGCATTGTTGAAGCATACCATCATCACTTATAGTCCCTGCGTTCACACACAAACTTTCAGTTTGAAAATCACAAAGTTCAACAGTCTCAACTGTTGCTTCACTTATTCATGCTACAGACTGATCCACTTCTTCTGCATCCATAAGAACTTCCTCTTGTGTTGTAACAGTTTCACAAGATTGCACATCCTCCTCAGTAAAACCTGTAACCACATCATAATTGTCAGCTACAAAAATACACGGTTTTACATTATCCAACTGATCTGGATTTACCTAATAACTCAAGAAATCATCAATGATCTTCTCCTTTGTTTCACCAATGGAAACCTCCTCTTCCAACTCAGCTGCTCTGAGTTCTTCCCTTCTCAACTGTACATCCATCATCTGCTCGAGCTTCCTCAGCTCCTCTGTTAACTGCATGTTTATCTGTCGATCTCCTTTCTACTTCAGGTATTCCTTTCCTCCAAGTAACATAGTTTTTGGATCAGTCTTCTGTCCCGTCCATCTTCATCTTGCAGAGGCAGCAATGTATGATTGACACCATCCTTTCCAAACTTGTAGGTGTTTCTCTTCACATCATGTATGGCTCCTCTGTCATATTGCCAAGGTCTTCCAAGCAATATGTGACACACGTCCATAGGCATCACATCACAAACAATTTTATCTTTGTACTTGTCCACTTGAAATTCCACTTCACACTGTTCACTTACCAACAGTTGATTTCCCTTTTTCAACCATAACACTTTATAAGGTGTTGGATGCTTCATTGTCTTCAGCTTCAATTTCTCCACTACTTCTGTAGAAACCAAATTATCAGTACTGCCACTATCAATGATCATCTGGCAACATTTCCCTTGAACTTTGCACACTGTCCTGAATAAAGTCTTCCTTTGTGGTGGTTCAGCCATCTCCTTTGCTAGCTTAAGCAGAACTTTATTAATTACCAGAGATTCTCCTGTTTTTGGTGTATTTACTTCTTCTGTTACTGCTGCCACTAGTGCCTCTCCCTCAACTGGAGCAACAATTGCATTCCTCTGCTTTGTTTCTGCATTCTTTGGGCACTCAAAAGCTTTATGTCCCAGCTTATTACATCTGTAACATATTGTTTCTCTGCCTCCTCTTCCTCTAGAAAAACTCCCTCTGCCTCTTGCATCACCTCCTGTGGTTGCATGCTAGGCTGAGCTACTGCTAGCTCCTTCTTTAGGTGATGTAGATCTTCCACTACCACCTTGACTTCCTTTTCCTTTGAAAGTCCCTCTCCCTCTGGGAGACTGCTTCCTCATGATTTTTTCTTCAGCTTTCAGTGCTATCTGATAAGCTTCCTCTACTGTTGTTGGAGACAACAAACTTATCTCATCCTAAATGTCCATCCTGAGGCCATTCATATATCTAGCCACCTTCTCATCTGTATCTTGGGCTTCTCCAGCTCTTATGCTCACTTTATAAAACTCTTTTGTATATTCTTTCACTGTTAAAGCTCTCTGTCTAAGATTTTACATTTGTCTAAACAATGTTTGCTGATAATTACTAGGCAAAAACTTACCTTTTAACTTTGCTACCATTCTGCTCCAATTCTTGATTGGCTGCTTACCAAGTATCCTCCTTTCCGCCTGCACACCATCCCACCAGAGCACTGCATGGCCTTTTAATTTGGTGACAACAAACTTTACTTTCTTCTCATTTTCCGTTTCTTCATAATCGAAAAATTTCTCCATGCTATTAATCCAGTCGATCAATTATTCTCGATTCAGTCCTCCTTGGTATACTGGTACTAATTGGTTCCATGGCCTGGCTGTGGATTTCAACACTAACTAGAAGAACCTCATCTCAGGAGTAACCTGTACATCTTCCTCCTTTGTAGCTTTAACTTCGAGCTCACTGACATCTCCATCATCTATGTTTCTGTCGGAAGTTAACGCATCCAATCTAGCTCGCAACTCTTCTATGGTTTCCATTATTTCAGCATTCGCAACAAGCTGTCCTCTTCCACCACTTCCTTGTCCTTTTCCAACTCTGAAAGCCATCCTTCTCCTGCTCCTGAGATTCAATTCAATGTTAGTTGATGGATCTGATACCACTAATGATGGCGAGGGTGCAAACGTTAGGGATAATCTTCCCAATTTGGCGGCAATCTCCTGAATACCAGTCTCAATTTCCCTTGAAGCGTCTTCAGGCGTATCAGTCATTAACTGACAACTTCATTTATTTTACTTAAAACCCACAAACTTTACTTAATTGACAATAATAAAACCTGGATGTTCCACTTAAGCCTCTTTTGTGACAAAAGTAAAGGCTCAGGACAAAATTGTAGTGCAACGCATATCATATCAAAGATATGTCAATTTATAATCTGACCAAGGCATTCATCTCTAATAGACAAGTTTGGACCAATACAAAAACACTCTAAAGTACTGCTTTTTTAATTCTGATCTATAGTCGCAAATGACATTTCTTATATTCTCATTCGTTATCCTTAATTGGAAAACAGCTCTCAAGATCCTTTCTCATTTGCCAGGAGTTATGGAAGGATTTACGCCATACATTATTGGCCATTAATTCTACAGGATTACTTATAATATAATTGCGCCTTATATTATTCCTTACCTATGAGCGGATCTCCAAAATTCTCCTGTCACCGAAGCTAAGAATTCAACTACAAATCTCTATGGTTGCCGAAGCTACGAATTCCACTGAATATCTCTGCTCCAGAGGGTTCTGTATGACCGTAGTCTCTTCCTTCGATTTAAAAGCCCTCGTATATCCACAAGAAAGGAATCTAGATTGCGTCCCTATATCGATCGGTATGGCCTTGGTTGACGTTTTAATGATTTCACATAACAAATGCAAAGGTTTTTCTATGATGGAGTATTAAAGACCGTATTGATAAACTTCACGTCCACCGCTGTTCCCTTAAGGAATTTTACAATTACTCTGCACAAACAGAGTTTTCCTTTGACTGTAATAAAATTAAATTAAAGTGGTGACAGTCGTTACAATGAAAAGAAACGAGACAAAATGCTCCAATACACAGTAAGGCCTCCAGCGGAGAATACTAAGGCAATTCAAGCTTGTCAATACACAATACAACATCAAGCAGAAAAAGGAAGGCGATGCAAGACTTCAATACACAGTAAATCCTCAAGTGGAGAATAGGAAGGCGAGTCAAGTTTTTCAACACAGTGCAACAACTATTTAATACATATATCCATATTAACAAGATATCATCGATCTTTTCCAGAATGCCGAGAGAAAGTTTCATAATGATACTTCTGGCACCGCCTCCCATTTTCTGACAAGATTGGCAGCGACTTCATTTTTTTACATTCATAAGGGATAGGTCTTCTCAGACCTTATCTATTACAAAAGCAGGCTTTTTACATAACGATTTAAAGCGTGAAGCTTTATTCTCCACTCTTATCCTTTTTTTTTTTAACTGAAAAAGATAGCATGTTTTATTCTCCACTCTTATCCTATTTTTTAACTAAAAAAACATAGAAATTGCAGGCTAAAGGACCCCACTCCCTTAAGTGTAGATTTTTTTTTATTTTTATTTTTGGAATAAGTTGAAAGACTTTTTTCCTTTGAGTAACATGCTCCTGCATCATCAAGTGATGGTTGCAAATGGAGGAACAATAAATTGCTCTGGAAAGTGCCATAATATCAAGCTATCCATGGGAGAATATGTATTGACTAGCCCAATGCTTTCCATTCCAATGGGAGGTGCTGATGTTGTACTAGGAGTCCAATGGCTACAATCCTTGGGTACAATAGCTTTTAATTTTCAAGAACTTTTCATCAAATTTTCTATGGAAGGAAAGGAAGTTGAATTAAGGGGTATTGCAGGGAAACCCGGAAAGATAATCAGCTCTAATGGTATGACAAAGCTTCTAAAAAAGGAGAAAAGAGGTGTAATTGCACAATTATGTTCGCTAGATGTTTCCACATCAGAATCATCTATTTGTCCATATCTCCAAAAAGTCCTCGACAATCATTCCAAGGTATTTGCGACTCCCAAAAGTCTCCCACCTATGCGTGATCATGATCATACTATTCATTTGATTCCAGGAAGTGTTCCTCCAAACATCAAGCCGTACAGATATCCCTATGTCCAAAAGAGTGAAATTGAACGTATGGTTACAAAAATGCTAGAGGGGCTGGTATAATTCAATTGAGTCAAAGTTCTTTCTCTGCTCCAGTAGTATTGGTGCACAAGAAGGATGGATCATGGTGCATGTGTCCAGATTATAGGGAGCTCAACAAGCTCACTATAAAAGATAAGTTTCCCATTCCTGTCATTGATGAATTACTAGATGAATTGCATGGATCAATTTACTTCACCAAGTTGGATCTTCATTCAGGATATCATTAAATCAGAATGAAGAATGAAGACATTCTAAAAACAACATTTAAAACTCATGTGAGGGTCATTATGAATTTTTGGTCATGCCTTTTGGCCTTACCAATGCACCTTCAACATTTCAAGGTTTGATGAATTCAATTTTTCAAACCATTCCTTAGAAAATTTGTGTTAGTAGTTTTTGATGATATACTAATCTACAGCAAGTCTTGGAAGGATCATGTTGAACATGTTGACAGGGTGCTACAACTATTGGAGAAAAACAATTATATGCAAAAAGATCCAAATGTTTCTTTGGAGTACAAGAGGTGGAATATCTGGGTCATATTGTATCTCATGAAGGAGTTAAGGTAGACCCTATCAAAATTAAAGCCATTAAGGAATGCAGAATCCCCACATCCATAAAGCATCTGCGAGGATTTCTTGGGTTGACAGGGTATTATCGCAAGTTTGTTAAGAATTATGGGAGAATAGCAGCACCTCTAACAACATTATCGAAGAAAGATGCATTTTCATGGACTCCGGAAGCAGCAAAGGCCTTTGAACATCTTAAAGAGGCAATGTGCCAAGCACCTGTCTTAGCTACACCGGACTTCACAAAAACCTTTATTATGGAATGTGATGCTTCAGGAAATGGAATTGGTGCTGTTTTAATGCAAGATGAAAGAGCCATTGCTTTTGAAAGTCGTTCAATCAAGGGAAAATTTTTACACAAAGCTATTTATGAGAAGGAAATGTTGGCAATACTCCATGCACTTAAGAAATGTCGACCCTACCTAATGGGAAGACACTTCAAGGTAAAAACGGATCATGATAGCCTTAAAATACTTTTTAGAACAAAGATTATCCTCTGAAGAGCAACAAAAGTGGGTCACAAAGATGTTGGGTTATGACTTTGAAATCATCTACAAAAAAGGGAAGCAAAATGTGGTGGCAGATGCACTCTCTAGAAAGGATGAGGATGTGGAAGCATTGTTGTGCTCCATTTCTATTATCCAACCAGATTGGATAAACGAAGCAAGGGAGGAATGGAAAAATGACGAAGAAGTGTGGGCACTTATTCGAAAGTTACAACAAGATTCTAATACGTCGGATACATTTAGCTGGAAAAATGATTCGTTATGGTACAAAGATCGCTTATACCTCTGTAAGAATTCCCAACTAAAACAAAAGATTCTTATGGAATCGCACACTTCTCCCTTAGGAGGGCACTCGAGATTTTTAAAAATTTACCACCGGGTTAAGAAGGAATTTTTTTGGGAGGGCCTTAAATTAGATATTCAAAAGTTTGTGGTGGAATGTTTGGTTTGCCAACAAAATAAAGTTGAAACAATTAAGACACTGAGTCTATTGCAACCTTTATCTATTCCAAGCCAACATTGGGAGGAGGTTTCAATGGATTTTATCACAGGTTTACCCAAGTCTGAGGGAAAGAGTGTCAACATGGTGGTAGTTGACAGACTTACCAAGTATGCACACTTTTGTGCATTATCACATCCATTTAAAACCAGTATAGTTTCTAGTGCATTTATGGAAACAATTCAAAAGCTAATGGAAACCCAAAGATTATTGTAAGTGACAGAGATCCCATTTTCACTAGAAATTTTTGGACAGAATTATTTTCTTGTCTTGGTACTCAGTTAGCTCATAGCTCATCTTATCATCCTCAACCTGATGGGCAAACTGAGATAGTAAACAAATGTTTGGAAGGATATCTTCGTTGCTTTGTATCTGATAAACAGACACAATGGGTCAAATGGTTGCCTCTGGCTGAATGGTGGTATAACACTTCCTTCCAAACAGCAACAAAAATGACCCCATTTATGGCACATTATGGGTATGAACCACCATCCATCACATCATATTTAAGAGAAAATTCTAAGGTTCAAGCAGTGGAACATCACATCGAACATCAACAACAAGTCCTCCAACTCTTAAAGGATAACCTCATGTTGGCACAGAATAGAATGAAACAACAGGAAGATCAACATCGTAGTGAAAGAAGTTTTGGTGTAGGGGATTGGGTATTCCTACAGCTACAACCATATAAGCAAATGTCCCTCAAGCAAGCTAAGAAGGATAATAAATTATCACCAAAGTATTATGGTTTGTATAAGCTGTTGCAAAAGATTGGTACTATGGCATACAAATTAGAGCTTCCTGCAACTTCTCGATTGCACCCAGTTTTCCATGTTTCATGTTTAAAGAAGGTTATAGGTGGTAAGCTCCCAGTTCAAACAATATTGCCAAAACTTGATGAGGAAGGAAAAGTTATATTGGAACCAGAAGCAGTCACAGAAACAAGAACTCGACAGCTACGAAATCGATCAATTTCAAAGTATCTTATCAAGTGGAAGAACTTATCGGCTGAAGATTCCACATGGGAGGATGAGAATTTTATACAAAAGTATCCAGAACTACTCAAGCATTGAGGACAACACTTTTTCGAAGGAGAGGGGCATGTTGGTCCCTATAATACTAGTGATTACCCCATTACTATTGTAGTTATACCCCTTAT
>APFE030915452.1:1421-18967 GCA_000404065.3 Pinus taeda | reverse complement strand
ATTTATGTAATGTAAAGGAGGTTGCCCCCTCGAAGAGGCTAAATTCTAAGGCGTTGATCTATCTTTTCTATCTTTTCTTGAGCTAGTTTCATAACAATGTGCGATTATTGTTAAACATCATTGACTATGTTTTGATTATGAATAACTATGTTTAACAATTTGCTTACAATGGTTGACAATGGTTAACATTTAAAATTATTAATAAAATATTATTAATAGTTTTATATTAAGCATCACATTTGTATTGAGGATGCTTTTGTTCTTGTTAATATTTCTCATTATCACAACAAAAGGTTCAGGGAATCCCTTTACTTCCTTGGTTCTATGGTTTTTATCGTCTCTTATTCTTCCCTTCTTTCCCCTTTTATTTAGTTTTATTTTGAATCATTCTAATGTTTGGACTTTTTTTCTTATTATTTTATTAGTATAAAATTTTTAATTGCTTTATCTCTATTTATTCCCTTATTTTATAATTTTTTTACTTTCGTATTTTTCTATTATTTTATTAATAAATATTTTCCGTTTAACTTATCTTTATTATATTTATTATTATCTTAAAAATTTGTATTTCATGTAACATAGTTTATTTATCAATAATTTTTGAATATTAAGAATAGCTATATTCTTTAATATATATATTTATTTAGTTACTTATTTTTCTTTTACTTTATAATTAGTTTTTATTTATCAATAACATTTTAATGTGTTAATATTTAGTCCTAATATTATTTGAACTTTATTAATATTGCTTTTTATATAAATTATTATATAAATAAGCAATAACGTTGATTGTTGATTAATTTGGCTGGTGGTATGTGATCTCTCTAGATAGTTGATTAATTTGGTTGGTGGTATGTGATCTCTCTAAATAGATTTGTTCAGATTATTTTTGGGAAAAACAGTAAATAAATATTTATAATTATCATAGTTTTCTAAAATATTTAATTATGAATAGTGTCTAAATATTAAATATTTTAATTTTATTTAAATTATAATATCTAATTATAATTTATTTGCCCAAATTTATGGAACCCTTAATTAGTTTAGTACCAGATTAATGTCAATAACCTTAATCTCTATTATAGTTATTTATATAATAATATGGATAATAATTATTATAATAATTAATACTATAAAGTAATTTCCTTAATGTAATTATTTATATTAATTATTGACTTTATTTAATTAAATTTATTATTTCATCTCAGCATTTATGACTTTGACTAAATTATTTAGTTCTTGGACTCTTTCCCCTATTTATACTTGTGTTGAATCAAATTTTATTCATCTAATCATCCTAATGATGGGCGAGTTTAGTTGGTTCAAAGCATGTTAGTAATTAATACATTCAAGAAAAATATCTAAATACATTCAAGACAAAGTTCTACTCACATAAAGCTACATTCAAATATCACTATCTATATTTTTATTATAAATGACTATGGTTAATGAATGTATGACTACGACTGACCATGGTTTGACTATAGTTGATCATGATTGACTATGGTTGAACATGGTTTGACTATGATTGACCAATATTTGACCATTGTTTTATCTATGTTTAAGCATAGTTGAATACGATTGATTACAACTGACCATGCTTTGAATATGATTTTACTATGGTTGACCATATTTTGACTATGGTTTGTCTATAGTTGACCATGATTTAACTATGGCTACCACTGGAATGGTGGTTGTTAACAGTTAACGTTCGACTACATGGTTAACCCTATCCATCCACTATAGGTCTCCATGGTCAACCATGGTCATCCACTATGGCTGAATATAGTTCACTATAGGTTATAGATAGAGCATGATACTCATGGTAAACATCATTCACCATAGTAGTCAAGTTGACTATTATTAACTATAATACCTATATTGAGTATAGTAAACCATGTCAACATATTCAACCATAGTCAACATCTTTCAATGTATATAATAATTTATAACTAAAAAATTATAAAAAATATAAATTAACAATATTTTTAATGTCTCATTAATGTTATATTAAATTTTTATTAATGTTATTTAATTATTATAAGAAATCTATTAATATATCAATAATGTTTTATATATCTTTTAAAAATATATTAATATAATAATTAGCTATATTAATAATTAATTAAATGTATAATATTAATAATATTGTTATTAATTTAATATCTTAATGTTAATAAAAGTATCTATTAATGTTATTAATGATGATTTATATTTGAGACCGAGAAGAGATTGGAGAATTCATGTAGATGAATACTCCAACGAAGGTTAGGGTTTTCAGATGTGATACTTTGAAGAGTGCAACCATTGGGCAAGTTTGGGCAAGTTGTAGGCAACAATGGAGCATAGAGGAACAGGGTTGCACCAATCCGTCTTAACTAGAAGATGAGATTGACTATTCATGTTTTTTTAAGATCTGGGAAGGTTTTCACTATTCAAGTTTTTTTTAGATCTCGAAAGGTCTTCACCATAGCCCTGAGCTATCTTGGTGAGAAATAGATGGATTTTTTTATTTATTTTTACAATGGTAATGGAATAATTTTTATTAAATTGTTGTAGCTTAACTACAACCATAAAGTGGTTTGTATTACCACATCCATATGGAATAAAGACTTTATTAATTTAAAATATACATAATTAACTTAATCTTAATAAAATTTAAAAAATAGTGGCACACAAGAATTTGTTGTTATCTATAATTTTAAAAATTTATCTAAAAAAATAATAATTTAGATATCATAGCTCAAGAAAATAATAATCTATTAATTAAATTAATATAATTTTTTACCAATTATTATAAACTTTTAAAAATAAAAATTGAATATATATATATATATATATAGATATTCAAATTTTTATTAAATATTAATTTTATACCATTGAAATTTAAATTTATAAAAAATATATTTCATTTTATTATATAAAATATTATAATATATATTAAATATAATTAAAAAATACATTATTAACTTTCGTACGTACATATATAATTTGCTTACTCTAATCTAATATATTAGTAGAAGTTGAATCAACTCTAACCTTCTTATTAAATAAGATTTAGATAGCGTAATTAATATGGAATTTGATCACAATTATCCGTAATGAAGTACCGTTTAATACCGTTGACAAATTTAACTCACCATCATCCATTCATGCTGCTATCTATTTGTATACATTAAAAAAAAAAGTGTATTCGCATTATCCATTTATCGTTCTCAATGTCGAGAGGGAGGGATGGATTTTGACCAGCAAATTGCACGTCGCAGGGTGATCTTCCCTACGTAAACAAACAAGTGTATTCACATTCTCTATTTATCATTCTCAAGGGATGGATTTTGAAAGAAAATTGCCCGTTAAGGGTAATCTGCCCGTAAAATAAATAAAAATTCTCACAGTCGCCATTTCTCTTTAAAAATCCTCAGATTTGATGACCCATAATGAAGTGACGTTTAATACAGTTAGCAATTTTACCATCAACGCAACATACTGCCATTTACTTGCATACACAAACAAACAAGTGTATTCAAATTACCTATTTATCGTTCTCAATGTCGCAAAATTGCGCGTCGCAAGATGAGTAGTTTGAAATCGTCAGATTTGATGACGGCAGTCTGGATTTGATGACCAGCAGTCTGGATTCTTAATAGCAGGATGTTCATTGTGTTTGTCACGCTCACTGCTGCTTCTGCACAATGTGGCCACATCGTGAGTCGTAATCACTGTATTGGGCTTCAAGAAATGCTTCCCTGCGTGCCTCGCTCCCGAACCTAAAACCTGACTCCACCCTTCCCCAAGTGACTTGACAGTTGACAAATAATCGTTACTGTGCTGCCCAACTCTAACTAACTGCTGCATTTACGTTTGAAAACCCATACGGTTGATTGTGGACGTTTGGATAGTCCAATGACTACGACATTTGAAGGGTTAAGTACGTCGTTCAATGGGATTCTAGGGCTTGAATTACGTGTGCTGATCATAACCAACCATCTCTCTGTAAATCAATGACTCACTCTATCCCTCCGGCCCACATCCTGTTCAGTCGTATTATATAAGAGACAAAGAATTGCGGGGCAAGGTTGTCCATAGTGTAAGATTTTTAATAGCAGGATGTTCGTTGTGTTTGTCATGCTCACTGCTGCTTCTGCACAATGTGACCACATCGTGAGTCGTAATCACTGTATTGGGCTTCTTCAAGAAATGCTTCCCTGCGCACCTCGATCCCGAACCTAAAACCTCCCTCCACCCATTGCCAAGTGACTTGACAGTTGACAAATAACCGTTACTGTGCCGCCCAACTCTAACTAACTGCTGCGTTTACGTTTGAAAACGCATAGGATTGATTGTCGACGTTTGGATTGTCAAGTACCATGTTCAATGGGGTTGTAGGGTTTGAATTCGGTGTGCTGATCATAACTAACCATCTCTCTGTTAATGAATGACTCACTCTATCCCTCGGGCCTACATCCTGTTCAGTCGTATTACATAAGAGACAAAGAATTGCCGGGCAAGGTAGTCCATACTCCAAATATGTCCAAACAAGAACCACGAAGTTGACAAGAAAGGTTATCCAAGCGATGATGAACCATCCATATCGGGGATCCTTTGTCCAAACGGATGTTGCTGATGTTAAACCATTAATTAATTATATCATATGGGGTCATGACAAGCTCGTCCTCCTATATTTAACGAGACAGGACATGACTAATTCATGCAAACTATGATGACACTCCAATCCAACTCGAAGCATGTGCAAGGAAAGTTTTATGATTGGTCACCCTTATGAAAAGCTCAATGATTCCTATGAACTTAAATGCGGAAGTTTTGTCAAATTTTGTTACATTCTTTGTTACAGAAATTTATATAATTTTAGTGAAACATAAACGAATTAGGCATTAAAGCATTTACGGTTACGGGAATTAATTAGATGATAATTTTGTTTTCAATTATTATTATTATTAATTATACAAAGAATTAATATACAAATAACAATGTAAAATTGAAGATAAGTATTAGTAAATGATTAAATTTTTTCCATGCACAATATCTTTAAAAGATCAATTTCATTAAGGAAACTCTTCTCATTTAGGTATAATATATATTTCTTGGTCATTGCTTTTCATATATAAATTTCGGGTATAAGATTAGGGATTGTAAAGTTTATGATAGGTGTTACGCGTCATTTTGTTACCATTAGGCAAATAACCACAAATTTGGATATCTTACTATCGGATGAACCCTTTTTAATAATCTCCTACAAAGTCGAAAGAAAAACCATTTTAAGAATTACAAAAATCGAGGATTACATTATGATAAAACTCTAATTTCAGTCATTGTCCCAAGTTTATCATTACCAATTTGTCACAACGCATGTTGAATCATTACAACCTGCGAGCATTGTTACATGTTTCTACGTTAAAAGGTGCGATGACCTTTCTACATCCGTAAAAATGAAAACTAAATTCTAGAAGCCTTGTTGAAGAATCTTATCTCAACAACATGGACTCAAGCTCCTACCTATCTATACCTCATCCCAAGATTGATGGATCCAATCCCACTCATTATCAAACCTATTCCCCATTTTTGTGGATTGCATCCCATGGACAATGGATCTCTAACCTTTCCTCCTCTCCTATAAGTGTAATGCAGATCAAAGGAAAAGGGATTGCCTCTTGAAGTATTTGGTTTATGCCCTTATGTTGTCCAATTGAAATTGAAAGCTTGTCTACAAACGAAGGATTAGAGATCTTTTTAATGTAGGCTTTTGACATCAAGGCATGACTTGTAATCTCTCCCTCTTATTTGTTAATACAATATATATTTCTTTTCTCACATGATTTTCTTATCATTTACATTCATCTTATCAAAGCTCCTTGAGATTTTCATTAGTATTTGTTTGAAATTATTCATCCATAGTATGATTTGATTCTTTTGTCTGTCTTTGTTATTGCAGCTTCTAGTCTTCAAAAATTAAAGTGGAGTAGGAAATTAAATAGGAAGAGGATTTAAGTGAAGACCTATTCCGCTAAGTGAGTATGTCAAATTCAAACTTTACCAGAGAAAGATAGTATGTACTATCATGTTTGTTCTAGAATTGGTTTGTAATTCTAGGGAGATCGCTCTTGTCTATAAGATCAATTTGTCTGCCAAACAATAGGAATGATGATAAAAGTCATTATCAGAACTCTAGAAGCGAGTTTTTAGGCTGACAAGATCCAAATGGATTCAATAGTATAAAGTAGTTAGCTTCTTCTTCATTCATGTATAATAAAAAAGGCTTTGAAGGCCACAATCTTGGACACATTACACAAGAATGCAACATGAAGAGGTCATCTAAGCAAACCAGGAAAGAAAATGTTTCTATCAAGAAAGAACAAAACCACACTAGGGTTTGGATAAGAAAATAAGTTGAGCCACGAAATGAACATCATGAACCTATCTTGAGTATTCAAGGCATTGGTTTTTGTTGCTGATTGGTTATGTACTCGAAGGAAAAAACCATGATTATAATATTAGAAGTTTTGTCTACTGAAGATCATAATAAGAGAAATTATATCTTTAAATAAATATTCTATTAGAGGTAAAATGTACAAGGATTACAAAGGTTGTAGCCATGACTTAATTGTCCCAAGTTTTTTCATAATAAGAACAGGTTTGAATTCATGAGAAAGATTGGAGTGACCCCCAAAATGAGATCATCCTAATAAGCATGACAAGGACAAAAGGTTTTTCAACAAAAATGTCATCAAAGACAAGGATGCTCTAGATGAAGATGATTTGAATCATAAATTTGAAGAAAAGAAAAGAATGAACACCAAGGAATGGAGAATGAAACAAGAAGAACGAAGTTTAGATCTGACCTCTCAGATCTAATCTAGTGGTCAAGACTTATTCAAGAATATAGTTTCTTGAAATAAAATTTGAAGCAAGATTATGTAGGCAAGATTATGATTCACAAGGAAGCAATTATTGATGGAAGAAATCAAGGAGACCGGGAAAGTTATGACATGTAGCATTGGTCAGAAAGAGTAGAAATTCATATTATCGATCAAAGGATTTGTGTCTGAGATATAATAGGAAGGAATCACTCAAAGATTTCAACCAAGGATTATAAGGTTGTCTTCCATCCTATGTCAGGAGATTCACATGACATGTAAGATTATTTTGAGGGGAAGAATTATTTTACATGAAGATCAGGTCCACATGAATATAAAAGAATAGTTATGTAGCATGCGAAAGCAATCACATTCTAAGAAGTCATCCTTGGTATTTCCCTTTAGCATTGATGTCAAAATTGGAGAGAAAGCATATATTGAGAAACAAGAGGATTTTGGAGAAAAAAAAACATTGAAGGACAAAGAAGATATTGAGGAAGAAAAATAGGATGAAGCAGGATGAGTTTTTGTAGCTAACAACATGATAGGGGGAGTTCCTAATAGCATGTTAGAGGGAGTTTATTCCATTTCCATAAATGATCATCAATGTCTAGTGGCGCTACAATTAATAATAAAGTGGATATTGTTGAACATAGTGTTTTCAATGATGAAAACCAATGTCATTGATGTCAAAGGGGAAGTAGGAAGAAAGAGTGTCCTTGATGATTCAGAGGAAGCGACATAATAGTTTGATGTCTTGTAAATATTTGATGTCTAGAAAATCATACATGTCATTAATGGAAGAAACATGATAGTCTAATCTCTTAACAAGTTCTCATCAAATAATGTCAAAGTTCCCAAAAGTTTATTAATTTTTTGTTGAGGTTATAATTCCCAAACGAGTCTGTGGATGCGATGGTTGGATATTCCTCTCTCATACCTTTCCAATGGTATATCACATTTGGAAGAAGTCTCCCCATATGATAGGTTATGAATGTTTGAATTTCAACATTAGGAGAAAGGCCTAAACGAGGGGTCAAGGCCCACAAACCTCAATTTTTTTTAAAGTTCCCACAATTTTCAGGGCATATCCCAGTTTATTAGGAAATTGACAATGGATGGTGCCAACATGTATAAACATTAACACATTAAAATTTTCACATGTTTGCGTATATATGAAATATTAAATGGTTGAATGATGCAATGAATAGAGTTTGGTATTCTAACATGCACGAATGTTATTGACATGTGCACACCCATCCCTGCCACATTAGTATGACACATCATGCCATTAATGATGTCAATAAATGATTTGGCCCAACAATAGCATGATAGTTATCTTGATTATTTTTACAAATAACTTGACAATGTCACATGGCAGTATACATGATTATAAGGTGGCATGAAAAATTGACATCTTTGGGGTGGCTAGTCAGCCAAATTTGCATGACATGTGACACCATTCATGTGGTGCCATCTGGCTCAATGAAATTAGCTCCAAATCGAACTATATTGGTTAAGGACATAGTCACATAAGATTGGTCACATGGTTTATGCTCCCAAACTTCAAGAAGTTATGCAAGGACATCTGATGTGGTCATGGGAATCTCTTGAGAGCCAAAGTGAAGGGCAATCATATGGTAAATTCTATGAGAATGTCAAAATGAATGTCAGCCCCAATGTTGACCCCCATGTACCCCAGTTCCACACAAAAATTGATTTATATATATGATCATGAACTTAATTCAAAATATAGACTTGATTTGAACATACGACAAGTTCTAAGAATTGTTGTTTGTGTGGTGAATTAAATGTTCTTCGTTTATGGATAGTATTGGACTTAAACCTTGCAAAGAGTTTTGGTTTTCTATTTTAAAATATAACTCATAAAATATAGTGAAGATATGTACTCTATGGTTGGTATAATTAATTTTTGGTTCATTTTTTGATATTGATCACAGTTTCAGCCCCTGTAGAAGGCCTTCATTTTCAACATTTAAAATATGACAAGCAACCTAGATTGGTTCTTGGTTTGATTGCATCATAGAGGTCAAGCTCATGAAGGGTGTGTTTTCCTATGATATTTAGTAGGCAAAGAGGTGATTGAATGTGTAACTCATAATAGGTGAAGTAGAGTTGGATGTGTCTACATAGTGATTAGTCATACGATAAAATCCCATGCCCCCCTCCTTTTGTGTAAATTATTTCTATGGATTGATAATGTAGCCAATTTATGTGCATGGTATTACATGAAACAACACGCAGTGTATTTGGTATCAGTCTTGTGTTATGCAACAGAAGTCATAGGTTTGAAGCTAGTTGGTCATGAGGTCATAACATTTTAATCTTTTATTTTTCCCCAAATAGCATTTTTTTCACACAGTTAGGTAGATTAGAGAAGCGCATATTGTACAATGGCTAACAAAAAGATAATTTTGTAGAACACACTCTGAAATGGGCATTCTATCAAAAAATTAATCTATTATATGTTTTTATATGTTTTTTTGGGTGATTTTGAAGCCGTATTGAATTCCAGAAAAAGGGAAATGACTAGAATTCTCTTGTGATCTTTCCAAGGGTTATGAAGAGTCATGAATATGCATTTTTTATTTTGTAAAAATATATTTTTCATTGTGGGTATTATGAACAAGTTTCATGGTTTATGAGTAGTTGTTACATGTATGATCAAAATGGGATCTGGGAATGATATTATGGCATCAGATTGACGAACAATTTGAAAATGGTATGACAACATTGATTATGATTATAGATGGATGAAAATGTTGAACAAGGTATGACAACATTGGTAGCAGCGTGATGAAAAGTTTATGATAGCTTGATGAACATGGTTTGAAAACATTAGTAGAAGCTTGATGAACAATTTACAGATAGTTTCATGAAATCAATTGTGACAACAATGGTATGACTAGTCTCCAAATATTTATATTGTTTGTGATGTTCATGGATCCAGTCTGAAGTATTATAAAAAGTGGTCCACAGTAGGTTGAAGAAAGAGATGGGTTGATCCACTGAGGTTGGAGTCTTAAATAGGTTGAAGCCTACTACAAGTCGGTTCTTGCACATTTTTGAGTTTGGTTGCCCAATTAGGCTATAGCCTATTACCAGTTAATTCTTCCACATTTTTGAGTTTGCTTCCTCAACCAGGTTGTATCCTATTGCAAGTCAGTGCTTGAACATTTTGGGGGTTGCTGCTTGCAATTTTTTTTTCTTGGATGGGTTCCTATTGCAGGTTGTTGCTTGCAAATATATGTAATTAAATCGAAAAAGACAAAATAATTTATGTTTTTCTCCAACAAGTGTTTCCATGTAAAAAATTGTGTTCTAATCTGTTGATGTGATGATTGTTACTCACTACATTGTTTGTTCAATGTTATGATGCACGTTACTTATTTATGCACTACTATATATTCAATTATTGATGAATTTTTTTTGAATTGTTAAATTTCCCATTACACTGATTCGCCCCCTCTTCTCAATGTAATATTTAGTCTAACACGATATTATTCATTAATTATTGTTTCTCAATCTAGATTGCCTAAAGCTTCTAAAAATGTTTCTAGATCACGATTCTTTAAAACTTGATCCAAAATAGAGGATGGTTGCTATACTATGAACAAGTATCAGATTGATATGTAGGATCACCAACAAGGTCACTAACTACTTAACATGTTGAACATACCCATTCAGAAAGTTGTGGAGCTGGTGTAAGTTCATATTACATGGAATCATCTAGAAGAATGTGAGCATGTGGAGGTGGATTCTCATTCTCAATGTAATGATTTGAAGAAGAAACTAGAAAAGGAAGATAAGGTGACACAATTTATAAATATGGCTCGCAGGCCGAAGATGGCATAACCATGAAATTAGGATTGTAGGCCAAGATATTTTCATAAAATTTAACATCTCTTCTAATGATTTTTTCAACGGAGTGAAGTTGAAGAATCATATAATATTTTACATCTTTAGAATATCCAACATAAATACACTTCTCACTTTTAGGCTATAACACTTTCATTATTTTGTTTAAATTCTTTGTGGGAGTGTGACTTACTATGTAATTTTCATAGTTGATTTCTTTCACCCAATAATGTATACTTAATCCCTTATATTGAATAATACAATTAGCCATTTCCTTTCATGTAGAATTATTTATTTTAGAAATTCCATTTTGTTGTGGTGTACATGAAATAGTATGTCGCATTTGAATGCACTATGTAGTTTAGTAAATTGTGAATCGATTGTTGACATATTCACCTCCATTATATGTTGTTAATATTTATAGTTGATGTCCAATTTATTTTTCTATGAGGGCATTATTGACCAAGAACAAGTAAAATAAAATTCTCTTAATTTTGAAGAAATAGACCAAACTGTAAAACTTATCAATGAAGGTTAATATGTAGTTAAAGCCAGATGAGGAAGGAGAAGAAAGTGGACCAAATAAATCATTATGAACAAGTTGCAAAGGGGTTGAGCAATTCGAAGAGGCATGTTAATCAAAATTGTCTTCATGATGTTTATTGAGAATAGAATCGACAAAAACACCATCCCTATAAGAAATGAGAGGAAGATAAATGACCATATTTGATTATATATTTGTTATAGTGATCAACAATTTAGATGACCAAATATCTGATGCCAAAGTTTCATCAATTTATCACAATGAGAAATAAATATTGAGGGAAAATATGATGACCCTGTGATAGCCCCACCCATGGTTCACTCATAAACTACATTGTCAATATTTTTGCAATATGTGAAATCCAAAAAAAAAGGATTAATTCAAAGGGACATGGATTCTAGAGCTAGGGAGGAGGTCTGCTTGCTTGGGATGTTGTGGTTTCTTATGCAAGAAACCTAAATTGTTTGGACAACCATTAAAGTCTAGTTGGTGCATGAATTTAATGAACTGGTTCTTGAAATGAAATGGGATGCAATAGAATGTATGTTGGCCCATGTTGCTTGAGGAACAACAATGAGAAAAGAGGGCAAGAATTCCAATAGAGAGATTGTGCATTGTAGGTCGGGAAGGATGCAACAATCCCTGTAAAACAAGGAAAACAAAGATAGCAACATGAGGATTCATTTGAAGGTAAAACTAGAAGCATTCAAAGGCATGAAAGAGGTAGACAAAGAAGGAGAAAGTGGAGGATCCAACGAGGACAATTAACAAGCAACTCTGAAGAGAACAGAAGAGACAAGAAGAGAAGAAAAAATAAGGGGATTGGTTATGTGGTTCCTTGGAGGTTGTGGGTTGAATTGATAGCCTTTGGAGCCCTATAACAACTTGGGGTCCCTAGAGGCTATGGGTTGAGATAGGATCCCTGGAGCCCTATAATAAATTCGGTCACTAGAGGTTGTGGGTTGAGACATAGGTCTCTAGAGCCATGTAACAACTTGATTCACTAGAGGTTGTGGGTTGGGATGGAATATCTGGTGCCTTATAATAGATTGGGTCCCTTGGAGGCTGTGGGTTGAGATAAAAGACTTTGGATCCTTGTAAAAACTTGCGAAGAGGCCATTATAAAGAAAAATCAAAGGAAGGCCTGATTGAAGAATTGTGTTATTGCATTATTTTCATAGTGGATTTTCGAATCCCTAGAAGGGGGTGAATAACTGTGCATGCACCTAGGGGTGAGGTAGAGTACCTTTAGACTACCTATGTGACAAAATAAGTGGTATTCAACTGGTGGGATTGAGGAAGGATGTCCTCTAGATTCCTTGTTTTAGTTGGTAGTTGGTGTTTTGATCCCTTAAGCAGTCTTCCCCACAAACTCTAAAATATAGCTCAGGGGTGACAACTGTAAGTAAGTGTGGTTGAAACTACTTATGGTTGGGAGGAGAGTTCTTGTCCTAGACTTAGTTAACCTACAAAACAAAAGATACTTATCTTCTTATGCTTGCTTATGTATTGATGAATCATGATACATTTATGTTTGAAATGGTTTTGGGATTTATGAACTATAACTATGTTGTTGATATAAAAAGCATGTGTTTAATTCTCTATGGGGATACGGATTTTATGATTATGAAAATATGCATGAATATATGTATGTGTTTAATTTTGGGCTATTCTTGTTGTTATATGAATTCCTCAAACATGGTCCTCTAGATGGAAAGAGGTGTTGTGTTAATCATTTTCTAATGTTGTTATAACCTACAAGATTCATCAAAAAATAAATGAAATAACATGATAACATATGTCATTCCGTGTCTCTACACCGAGATACCTTGCTAGATAAACCATATGATAATAAGGACCACATTATATTTCTAAGGTGAAACTTATTCTAAATAAAATTCTTAATTGTATATAAAGCATCACATAAGTAAATAACAGAGAAATAGAGGTCCATGTTATAGGCCATAGAAGAGGCTATGAAATATTGGAATGAACTTGGAAACAATAGGTTAAGAGGCCTTTTATTAATACGAAATCATTACATGGGAGAGCGTTTACCCAACCCAATCTTCATTGGTGTACATTAACTTATTTGGCTAAGTTACAAGTTCTTGTACCACACAGGAAGCATTGCATTAACATTTAAGGGTTTATTTCCATTGCGGTCGTTTGAACCCCATACACTTTACCTAAATGGCCTCTCAACCATGTATCGATAATGCATGGATATATTCCACTAGCACCTTAGTGTTGCTCGAACAGGTACCTGATGGCTTTGTGTAGCACCATGGAGTTGCTTACAGGCTTGACATGGATTATGGTATTGTTGATGTGTGGTAGGCGAGGTGGGAATATCTTAGGAGCTCACACCAACTCCATGGTAGTGTTGGAAATAACACTGAGAAGGGAGGGTGAATCAATATTATTAGATCAATAATTTAATATTCAAAATTGATTTGTATACGCTACTTCAGCTTAGTGAACTAACATGTACATGCAACTATACTTAATGCAACCAGCGTATATGCAAAGATCTTTTTGTTTACCCAAATTATCATGCATTGAACTTTAACCAGTATATCAGGGATTCATTAGACAATGCAGTAAAAAAAAAGTAAAGCATCACACATAAGTAACACACATGAACACCAAGATATAAGGTGGAAACCTAATGTGGGTGAAAACCACCTGTTGCAATTGTCTCTGTCTTCTTTTACTAATAAGAGAATTTTGTTTACAATTTTTGTATTGGTGCAGTCTTATGGCAGTACATAGGCTTCTACCTACAGAAGGCTACAACCTTCTCTTTTCTTCTAGGGACCACGTTTCATAAATTTTCAGACTGGATCCATCAACAAAATCAATCTTCAATTATATATGCATCAACATATCTCCTTTTGAACCAACCACAACCGAATCAATTAATCACTCCATCAATCTGATCATTCAAAATGCTGTCACTAGAATACAATAACCGAAACCTAAGCCAAAACCCAGAACACTGCAATAGCAAACAAACGCAACTAAAACATATTTTATAAGGTATACCCTACTTGCATGTGTCGAACCTACGTGCATAAGTGCTTTCCTCAAGGCGAACCAGCGTACAGATCTGCAAATCAAATTTATGATGTATACACTGCTTTGATATGCAAAACCAGCATGTATACGCTCGTTTTCTAAAGTGAACTTGTGTACAGATCTGTAAATGATGATTTAAACATTACAACTATTCCACACTTCAGTCATACCTAGATCATCATATTTACAGACTACAACATGCACCAATTATTTAGATACATGATCAAACCACATAACGATAATTCACTTCAAGCCTTGAGATCATAATACATCATTAGATCTTATCCTTTATCAAATACTAAGGTTCATCTTTGGTTCAGATCAGGCACAACACCATAAGCCAATAACCTGCATATTAGATCTCACACTTCATCAGATATTCGATACTTGCACACCTTGGCCTAATGATATTCTCCTCCTTTTATAGTTTGTAGGCCTTCTCAATACCATGGAATAAACCACTTAGGACCAGTACCTTGGACCAAATACCTTGGGCCAATACCTTGGACCCGATACCTTGGAACAATACCATGGATAAAAAATACCATGGACCAAATAATTCGGACCAAAAAAATATTTTTCCAAGGCATAAGCTCTTTTCCTTTTGTAAAAGCATGTGTGTACATATACACGACTTGTATACAATGAACCTGCATGTATACGTAGCTTGGTTAGTGGTGAACTTGCATATACCTAGCTTTCTTCATTCTGTTAAGACTGATTTGTAATTCTTTGTTGTTTACCAACTATACTGTGATCTTTCATCTAAGAGAGTTGCTTTCTAAACTGATTCCTTGAAGCTGCCCTGCACTCCATCACATCTACAAACACTCCTGTCATGCATTCTGTCACATCTGATATCTCTTCTGTAGATTCATCTAGTTACCATATACGAGTGAGTTGTTCTGCTATAAGTGGGTTGCCATCAATTACAACACATACATCATAATTCCAACAATCTCCCCCTTTGGACGTGCTGGCAACATCCACACCAAGTCACTCTCACCCTTTGACATCAAGGGCAAATGGTCATGCTCCCCCTAAGTGCATGTTGAATTCTTTGATATGCTAAAGTGTGCTAATTGAGCTCCCATAATCGAGTCCATGCTCCCCCTGAGCATAAGCAAACTCTGCAAAAAGAAGAACATGACTCTATACATACATAAAAAATGACCTTCCTATCACCGATGACTCATACATACATCCATCTCCCAATCAAGTGGGGATATACCAAATTTTACTCGTCCACCCAAGCAAGTGGGGATATATCAATTGTTTATAGATGTCAAAAACAAGAAACATTACATCATCCATCTATGCATAGTGGGGTTACAAATTACATCATATGACTCATGGGTCTTTAAAAGATATACATGAAATTTTTAACAAAGACCAAAGACCTAAACAAGACCATGATAGTCATCATCAACTATCATACATCATATATGATCTGTGCCATAAGCATCTGTCACCAAAATCAGTAACCTACATATGTCCATCATTAGTTCCCAAAATATCATCAACCATGTTCTTCCTATGAACCTGTTCCACCTATTCACTTTCAGATTTGATCATTGCATATGTCAGTAAGAGATATCAAAGAATCATCATCGTTAGATATACATCAAGTGATCAACAACACTATATCAGCGGATTGAAATCATCATCAAACAGAGCAGATAATTGATAGAACCATAGTAGACCCCTTTTTCTTGAGTCTGGCCCACTCTTTTTCTTCAAACCAACATATACGCGACTGTTCCCATAGAAACTAGTGTATGTACGTGACTATGCTTCATGAAACTCACGTATAACCACCTTTCTCTAAAAAATAGGATTTAACAGTAGGATGATGCATAAACTACTCCCAGCTTTTGTCTAATATATTCAAATGTCTCTTTCGGCAGTGGTTTAGTGAATATATCAGCAACCTGTTCTTTGGAGGGAACATACTCCAATTTGACCTTTCGTTCAACCACCTGTTCATGTAGGAAATGATATTTGATGGGTATGTGCTTGGTCTTGGAGTGCATGACTAGATTCTTTGAAATACTGATGGCACTTGTATTATCACATAGAATGGAGATTGGTGGAGTACATGTGATTTGAATGTCTTGCAGGGTTTGCATCATCCAAAGTAGTTATGTGTAGCAAGATGCAACAGCCATGTATTCTACTTCATTTGTAGATAATGCAATTGAATTTTGTTTCTTGCTAAACCAAGACACCAACCTTGAACCCATATAGAATGCACCACCACTAGTGCTTTTTCTGTCATCAACACTTCCTGCCCAATCTGCATTTGCATATGCATGAAGTGTAAGATTTGTATCTCTAGGATACCTTAAACCAAAGTTTTGTGTTCCTTGAAGATATTTGAAGATCCTTTTGACTGCTTGAAGGTGTGATTCCTTTGGACTTTCTTGGAATCTTCCAACAATTCCCACTGCATGCATGATGTTCGATCGAGTACCTATTAGATAAAGCAGATTGCCAATCATGGATCTGTAAGTTGGTTGATGTACTACTGCCGATTCATCATTTGAGCTAAGACTGCATCGTATTACCATTGGGGTACATACCAGTTTAGAATCTTCCATGCCGTATGTAATAGCACAAGTAAAACTAAAATTAATATCCAAGGAAAACAATTCTTTCAATGAAATTATACCTGTACTTTCCAGCTGCGAAGTGACCACAAGATTTGGGGACGACTCTCCTCCCAACCGTAGGCTCAATTGTGCAGGATTCTGCTACAACTGGACACCCCCGAGCCCTCAATCAACGATTATTGCCAGTATTCCTAAGTCTTAGTATTCTCCCAAGAGAATGAAGATAGAACCTCCGAATGATCGAACCCCTCCCATCCTCCTCATCATTCATTAAATAGAACAAAAAATTGGAAGGGAAACCACATGCACACCCTCCATGTGTCTGCATGCTACATGCCCACCCTCCATGTGTCTGCATGCTACTTTTTCTTTACTTTTCTTTGATTTTTTTGATAATTTCCCCTTTTTTTATTAGAGCTTTAATATGGTTATTACTATTTTATTACTTATTTCTTTTATTATCATTTTTTTATTTGTTATTTTGGTTATTTCTTTTTAATATCATTTTTTTATTTACTTATTTCTTTTAATATCATTTTTATTTATTTCTTTTTATTA